>VZZY01022437.1:0-82010 GCA_013400335.1 Eurystomus gularis
CTTGTATGGTAGATGCTCCAATCACCTAATCATCTTTGTGGCCGTGCACTGGGCTCTTCCCAGTAGTTGCTTGTCTTTCTTGAACTGCAGAGCCCAGAACTGGACACAATGCTCCAGATGAGGCCTCATCAGGGCAGAGTAGAGGGGGAGGATAACCTCCCTCAACTTGCTGGCCACACTCTTCTTAATGCGTCCCAGGATACCATTGGCCTTCTTGGCCGCGAGAGTACTTTGTTGGGCCATGGTCAGCCTTCTGTCCACCAGGAATCCCAGGTACTTTTCCCCAGAGCTGCTCTCCAACAAGTCAGCCCCCAGCCTNCTGCTCGCCAACAAGTCAGCCCCCAGCCTGTATTGATGCTTGGGGTTGTTCTTCCCCAGATTCAGTAGTCTATACTTGCCCTTACTGAATTTCATTAGGTTTCTCCCCACCCAGCTCTCCAGCCTATCCAGTTCACAGTGGATGGCAGCACAGCCTTCTGGCATGCCAGCCACTCCTCCCAGTTTTGTATCATCAGCAAACATGCTGAGGGTACACTCATTCAGGTCATTTATTAATATATTGAATAAGGCTGGACCCTGTCCTGGCCCCTGGGGGAACACCATTAGCCACAGGCCTCCAAGTAGACTGCTGCACTAAACACAACTCTTTGGGCTCTGTCATTCAGCCAGTTCCCAATCCACCTCACTGGCCAATCATTCAATCCACACTTAAGCTTGGCTGTGAGGGTGCCACAGTAGACTGTCAAAAGCCTTCCTGAGAGACCACATCAGCTGCTGTCCCTTCATCTATCCACCTAGTTATGTCATTGTAAAAGGCTATCAGATTGGTCAAGCATGACTCAGGGAACCTACGTTGCCTGCTCCTGATAACCCTCTTTTCCTCTACATTCTTTGAGATGGCATCAAGAACAAGCTATCACCTTTCCAGGGATGGGGGTCAGGCTGACCAGCCTGTAGTTATTCAGGTCCTCCTTCTTGAGTTTTCCGAATAGTGGAGTGACATTGGCTTTTCTCCAGTCCTCAGGCACCTCTTGGGTTCTCCAGGACTTTTCAAAGATGATGGAAGAGTAGCCTAGCAATGACTTCTTCCAACTCTCTCAGTACGCATGGGTGCATCTTGTCAGGGCCCATGGATTTGTGGAAGTCCAGTTTTCTTAGCTGATCTCTAGCCCAGTCCTCTTCAAACAAGGCAAAGTATTCCTCTCTCCTTACTTCTGTGGTCTTGAAGGACTTCTGAGGGCTGGCTTTATCAGTAAAGACCAAGGCAAAGAACACATTCAGTAACTCCACCTTTTCTGCATCCTCTGTCACCAGGGCATCCGCTTCATTCAACAGTGGGCCCACACTTCCTCTAGTCTTCCTTTTGTGTCCAATGTACTTCACAGAATCACAGAATGCTAGGGATTGGAAGGGACCTTGAAAGATCATCTAGTCCAATCCTCCTGCCGGAGCAGGATCTCCTAGCTTAGGTCACACAGGACCTTGAAGAAGCCTTTCTTGTTGTCTTTGATCTCCCTTGCCTGGTTTAATTCTAAGGAGGCCTTAGCTTTCCTCATTGCATCCCAACATCCTTTGACAATATTCTTGTATTGTCCCCAAGTGGTCAGCCCCTTCTTCCATATTCTATAAACTTCCTTCTTCAACTTGAGTTTATTCAGCAGCTCCCTGCCCAACCATGCCTGCCTCCTGTCTCTCTTCCATGATTTATTACTCTTCAGGATGCCCTGATCTTGAGCTTGGAGGATATGGTGCTTGAATAGTAACCAGCTCTCTTGGCCCCCTACCATCTAGTGCCCTATCCCATGGGATTTCTCTAAGCAGGTCCTTCAAGAGGCTAAAGTTAGCCCTTCTGAAGTCCAGCGTTGTGATCCTGCTTGTTGCTCTTGCCTATTGCATATGATCCTGAACTCCACTATCTCATGGTCACTACAGCCAAAGTTCCCCACTACCTTCACATTCTCAAGCAGTCTCTCCTTGTTTATCAGTACAAGGTCCAATAGTAGCAAAAGCTTATTTTCAGGTTTAAAAAAGCAGAGGGTCTCAATAAAAGTAAAATTAAAGCTTTCATCACCAGCACAAGATCAGGAGTACGAGAGGATAATATGACAATTCCTGGAGTCATTCTGTGTGCAATATGCAGAAATAATTGAGCATCAACAGTCAAATGCTGTTACTAATGCATAAAGGTCCATCTCATGCTGTTCCTCGACTTCTGGCTGTGAAGTGTTGTAGGTGGCAATGCATCTGTGCACATCCTCCTGTAATGTAGGAATCCTAGTAATATATCCTAACGAAGCATCCCAATAATGTTTCTCACTTGGACTTGATAGTGAGCATCCTGCTTTGTATTTATATGAGCCTTATTTCCAGGCTCCAGTAAAGATGCAAAGCTCTTCAGAGCCAGGAGTAACAACTCAATATGACATTTAAGCAAACTCCATACCATGCTTGCTTGTACCCTGAGTGGCCAGAGACTAACCTTTATGTCATTTGGACATTCTGAGTCACTTTTATCTGACAGCGAAACCAGTGTCCATAAAATGAAAGATTAATGAGATCATCTGCCGCCATCCCTCACACAAATAGGGTTCATTCCCTCATCACTCTACCTTCACAAAAATGACATTTAGCCCGCTTCACACAATGTTGTCTGATATTACAGACAGTGCAGGGTCACTTCCTCCAGCCTCCCTATCCTAATAATCATGTGCCTGCACAAAAATAAGCTTTCCTGGTAACCTATTAAAACACACTCTTCAACAAGCCACAACAGATGAACAAAATTACTCTAAGCAGACTAGGTTTCCAAAATTTCCTGACTTTTTAATTCCTTTTATTTTCTGAAAAATGATACAAAATATGATTTCTATATGGAGAGAAGGAAGGAAGGAAGGAAGGAAGGAAGGAAGGAAGGAAGGAAGGAAGGGGGTAAAATTATAGATAGAATGAGAAAGAGGGAAAGTAGAAGGAAGGGAGGGAACAGGAATTATCTAGCTTACATCTACATGCAAAGGGCATTCTGTAAAGTACAGGGAACTGGACCCTATGTACCCAGCAAATTAATGTATTAATGATGTATGTTAAAGAAGAAGTTTCATCCAGCTATATATTCTCACAGACTGTTTATTTTGGTTATGAAGGAAAGTACAAATCTGCAACTCATAACTCATATAGCTCTTTTTTCCTTAATTAACTATTTAGCTAAAAAACATATGGTAACCTTCCAGATACAATCAGCTGATTCTTCAGAATTTCATTGCAAATTCCTTGTCATTATGATATCAGGAAGACCCTTGTTACAGGGGGAAAGGAAATTTATCCATATCCCATTGTTTCTTGCTGCATAAAACTAAATCCTGTGCTTCTTCCTCCCTCCTCTGGGAATTTCTGTGGTGCAGGACAAAGCATGCATTAAAGCAGAGATGTTTTAATGGATCATTAGCTTTATTACTGGAGATTTCAGCAAATGAAATATTTTGCTGTGGTCACTGGTGAGTACAAAATATAGTTAGGTATATGACACAGATGTTTTTGTATAAAAGTTATTCTGTGTGTTTACTAAATTCAATGTAGAAAAGCTTAAACTGAGAAACTAGAAAGGGACCAGTTTAACGGGCCTGGTATTTAGAGCTTCTGCCTTGGACAGCAAGAAGCTCAGGTTCCAGTCTTAATTCAGACCATAAAACTGACTTAGTATCCATTCTGGTTACCAGGTGTTCTTCCACAGTAACTGTCCTCTAGTGGGTGCTCCCTCTCTCTTTCTCCCTGTTCTTTGAAAACAGAGCAAATAACAAAGGTCTTGTCCTAATAAATAATGTGCAATATTCCAAAACTGTTGTCTTCATACAACAGTAAAGCCATATCTCATCCACCATGACCTATATGACCCTCATCATCAGTACCATCACATTGGGTCATTGTCATCATTGGAATGATGCGAGGAAATAGCATATTTAGCATACTAGACATGGGGCTAGCTGGTGTAACTTGCCTAGAAGTTTTTAGAAAGAATAGGAATCAAAAGCATCTTGAATCAATTTCTGGATAGCCAATTATCAGGCTAGCTCTTGACAAGTCATAACTGCAGCTAAAACAAAGTAGAGGATGATGTTTGTTTGTTTCCAAATAGAATTTTTAGCTATTTCGTACACTGAATGCAGCTCTTGGTATGTTAGCAGAGCTCTATCTTCTTTCTTCTGCACATATGTTCCTTTGACCTGTTTGAAGGAAGCAGTTTGGGATACTGAATCAATTAAAAATCCATAGATAGCTATTTTAGGCAAAAGAGACAAACAAGAAAAGGAAGAAGGGGAGACCATAATAAGCAGAAAACCAACCTAAACCTAAGAGTATTTGGATTTGAAATCTTATTTCTCTGTCTGCATGTACATGTGACAAACAATAAAGCAAATGTAAAGAAGTATCAATAGCAAGAAAATAAACTGAATTTTTAAGCCAGGAGACTGGATATTAGAGTAAAGCAAAAGTAATGATAAAGCTTTGAGCAGAGCAGTCTCATCATTAAAGTCTCTTGTTTCTCTTCCACCTGAGCTCCTGTTATAAAATTCAGTGAAATGGATCTTGGAAACCGTAAAGCCAAGTGTAGAATTGGCTTGGAAAGATGAATACTGTTGCTACTGCTGCTCACTCTTGCTCTCCCATGCTGTCTGTATTGCTCACTCACTGAGTCCATATTTGGCATGCAAGACAAATATTTCTCAGCTAGCATGAGATTATATTTTTCAGTAGTGTTTGAGTTTTCCATGGCCTGTGATCACAGTGGAATTTGCTCTGTAAAGTGATATCATCTCCACATGACAAAACCAGAGATGAAAATCAGGCTCAGGAAGAAAACAAGCTAAACATACCTGACCACAGCCTTGTATCAGGGAGGGAGGTGACCTGCGACTGCCAAGGAAGGGGAGCAGATGGAAGGGGAAAAGACTTCCAACTGGAGTATAAATTACTTCGTTCATGTTCTTTTAAACAGTTTGTGTGACCTCTAGTGGCCTTTGCTGCTTTCTGTGTCCCTGCACCTTCAATTTTTGGAAGTCACCTGGACCTGCTGATGCAGCAGCATATTTACACTGATGTTATCTACTGCTAGGTTTCTGCTGTGGCAGCACAACTCTGTCAAGGGTTAGGGGCAGATATGTCCAAACTTCTTCTTAGAATAAACACAAGGAAAATAATATTTTTAATTTAAATAAGCATATTAACTTCCCCTTCCCCACAAACTCCAAAAACAGAACCACAGAATGGTTGAGTTTGGATTAATCCAACCCACTGCTCAAAGCACCTAGGGCATATTGCTTAGGTCTGTGTCCAGTTTTGAATATCTCAAAGGATGGAGACTCCACAGCCTCTCTGGGCAATCTGTTCTACTATTCAGTCACTCTCATAGGAAAAAAAAAATCTGTCTTTTTTAATATTTAAATGGAATTGTTTTGTATTTTAGTTTATGCTGATTGTTTCTTGTTCTCTCACTGGATTGCACTGCCTTGACCTATTGTATTTTTTTTAAGAATGTGAAGAATGTATGATATGTACAGTAGAGACAGATTAAAATAAAAGATTTTAAAACTACCCCCCTACACACATATTTTTGCAGGGTGGACTTTTCCTCCTTTCTCTCTCTTACTTTAGCAATTTCCAGGGCCTCTGAGCTGTAGCACACTCCACGCAGTCCTCACTCTGTGTTTGACTTGGCTATGTATTTGCTTCCTACTGCTCTTAGAAGCCTCCCCCTCTCTGCTCCTGCTGGATGCTCCCAGCTGGATGCTTCCTTTTTGTCTTCCCTGATGATGCTTCATGTGCTTGGTGGAATTCCCTCCCTTCCACAGGCACCCCTGCTCTTAAAAAGGCATAAGCTCACCCTCCATCTCCAAAAGTGATCCAGAATTTTGCAGCAAGGAGAAGTTAAATAGGTAGTCTTCTTCTTTGCTGTTCAGTCACATTGTTTTAAGAGAATATAAATATAAATAACCTACTCCAGAAGGACAAATAAACCAGTTAGCTTTCATCGCTTCTGTGTTTGCTGACTGTTAGGTATAATTGGTAAACATTACTGCTAGATTTCCAGTATGCTGGTGTGCTTAGATTAAGCCGGGAATTTTTCCAAAACTCCCAGTGAATAAGATGTATCAATCCAAATCAGAACAGTTTCTTTTACACGGTTAGTATTGCATTATGCTGTGAATAGCAGATGGTGGAAGTAGTTGTACAATACGGTATACACAGGCAGATGATGTAATGAAGGTATATCCATCATGGCTTGCCCTAGAATAATTTTATGTTATAACTTAGATGTTAATAGGTTTAGCTTTGTAGCCCTTTTACACTTCATGTCACTGTCTTGTTCCTATTCTACAGATAAGGAAACCAGTCCTGGACAATAATGAAAATCATTATACATTATAACATCGATACATTATCATACACAAAATTCCCAGGTTTTATACTACAGTAACACTTTGAATGACATAGGTAAACCAACACATCAAATACGTAAGAGAAACAGAATGATATTCCAGCATCTTTATTGTGTCTTTTTTGTGTGTGGGGGGGTTTTTTAAAATTTATTATTGTTGGGTTGGTTTTGCTGTTTGGTTTTTTTTTTAATTATGTTGTTTTTAACCCCAAAGTATGCCTATGCTAATGAAAAAAACTGAAAGATTTAATCCCCCAATGTACATCACTATGTCACCAACCTTGATTGACTTTAAATGATGAGGATGACTAGGGCAGCAGGATCACATTAAAACATCATGAGAAAAGCTCAGGTGAATTTTATTTTCCCATATGTATAAGCAGGAGTATTTCCTGTAACCAACAACATATCTGAAAGTAGGAAGTCTTTTGCAAGCACATAAAAGTTATATTAAAACTATCAAAGAATTGAAAAAACAACCCAACATCATCACAACCCAACCCCTAATCATCAAAATATATTTCAAACCACCAGCCACTCAACTAGCCTGGACATTTTTCAGTCTCAAGGGATATTAGTTTTGACCCTTTTGGCCTTTTGATTTAATAATTTTGTAGTGTGAGTGAATTCTAATATTCAGGTGTCTGGAGAGAGATGGCTGGTGCTGAGCTGGTATTGCTCAGGCGGAGCAGATGAGATACACTCTGTCTAACAAGAAGAAGCTGGTATTTCTTGTTACTTATGTTTGCACTAGGTTGCAACTAAATAAACACAGTAAATATATACACCTATTCTTTTTGTTTTCTGGTGGTTTGTTGTTTTTTTTTTTTCCTAAAGAAAGAGCTGATTCCTCACCTGTTTGTGAGAGGTAAGTTATAATGTGCTGTTAACACAGAGTTTTTATCTCTGCTCAGCAATAAAGATGGTTTATAAATGATATCTCTGCCATGAGGTAAGGGAAGATAATAGACCTGATTTGTATGCAGCATATGGGCCCTTGTTTCCAATTTATTTCCTGTTTTATTTCCTTTTTATTTCTTGGATTTGCCTAAGGCCTATGTTCTGTTTGTTTAGAGTTTAATCAAAAAATTAATCTCTTCAAATTGTGCATTGCCCCCACTATTAACAAAGTGTAATTCAGACATCTGCTAAACTGTTCCCAATATAATCTTAAGAAAGACAAAACTAACACAGATCTAGCCAATTATTGTGTTAATTTGAAGTTGCAGAACTTTAGCATCTGCATTTAATGGGAATGTGTTATTAATGAAAATAGGCAGTTTAAAAACAGCTTCTGAAATGTAATCATTTTTCTAGAGGACAGATATTTTTTGTTGCTATACAAGCATTAAGCATGCATTTTGGATCATGCTGTTTTTTTAAAATGGTATTCTTTCAGACAGAACAATAAAGTTAAATTGGTACAGTTCAAGTGAAGCTACAAAATAGCTTAGTGGGTCTACTTTCCACCTAATGGCTGTGACATCTGCCATCATCCAAACCTGTGGTTTCAAAACCTTCACCAAGCTGCTTTTTGCCCTAGAAGAACCAAAAGGAGTCTAACCGCTGTGTTTTTGGAAGCTAGAAGACAGTCTCCTCTGAGATGGCTGTACTTTAAAGAAAAGAATTAGCCCTTCCTTATTTTCTGTATCAAAGAATTTTGGCACATGGATCAGCGTTTTCAAATGGATTCAATTCTATGCGGGATTTAATTGCAGTCTTAGCCCTAACATAATCACAAAAAAATACTACCAATATCTCTTATTTGCTACTGCACCCATAACTACCACAACAGTTTGAGATGCCTTAGTCACAGCCCATGTGGTTATCTAGTATTATGCCTCTAATGGAAGTTGAAATTGAGTGGTAGTAATGGATAGGTCCACCTGAATCCCGTCTCAAACTAAAAGAGAATTAGCTATCTTAAAGTAGTTTCAAGATTATTCAGACTAAAGTATCTTAGCCTTTGAAACGGACAAAATAATTTCATGCAATCTAACAGAGCAGCTCAGTTGCAGAAAATAAACCTTAATTTTATTTTCTTTATAAAATCCTAGTTTCATCAAAGTCCACTAGGACTTAAGATAAAATTTCTTTGTATGAAATTCTTGTTGACTGCCAAAATCTGAGGATTTTCACCTCAGCTTTTTACAGTGTCAGAATTTGTCAGACAAACAAAACATACGTTATCAACACACATTTTCACACTTCAAAAAAACAAGCAAACTGCTTAGACAGATTCATCAGGAAGAAAAGGAAGAGAAAGGAAAGATCTTAGAAGCATGACTGACAAGAAATGACTGGATTATCTGACCTTGCTGAGTCAAGAAAGACTTAGTAGCGGTTAGAAAAACTAGTAGTTTTTAAAATAAAAAAGTTTATGTAGCAGCTGATAATAAATATTTCATTCTCCAAGCCCAGGGCTACTAGGATAAATAATGATGGATTTTAGTCTGAGCAAGGATTCAAACAAGGTGTTGGGAAACTTTAACTAGACTCCAGATGCAATTCCCTTGGACATAACGTTTATCACTAGATATAAAGTATTGAACAGACATCTATCTGGAATGTCATGAGGTAGAAGAGAGGGAAGGATAGGGCTTAGAATATCCTTCTCAGACTAATTTTCTATGATTCAATAATTATATCCAAATGTTTCCCATTCACTTTCAGGAATTTTAATCTAAGGACCTTATCTCAATAGTTGTACAATAGTTCATTTTTGACTTTAATGATAACATTTCCAACAAAAGATCTCTGTTTGTTTTCTCATTGGAAGGAACCAATCAAAAGCTCCTCGGGAGTTGCTACTTTATTCCTCAAAGACTAGTTTGGACAACATTTATCCCAGGCAATTATCATTCCAAAGTGATGATTAATGTCATGCCTGGTCTCAGTTAAGAGCTGGAAATGAATGGCAGGCATTTTTTCCATCTATAATCTTGAATTAAGTATGTTTTCCAGTTTACAGATTGTTATCAAATTTAAGGCTTTGTATGTAGAGATATTTTACATTGGAATGTACATATATAGTAAGCAAATGGGGAAGAGAGCACCTTAGTACTAAAAGAGTTCAAGAGACGTTAACCAGCAATTCTAGACTTTGCATTTCCAAAAAAATAAATAGAAGGCTATAATTTGATAGGAAGAACATTAAAAGTATGTCTAAATCATTATAGGTGATCATTAGATCATTATAGGCTTTAGGAAGAGAACATTACTTGAGAAGGAAAGCCCTGGAGGATCCTGAGAAATAACAGGCTTGAAGAGTTCCTAGGAAAAGATGTACACTAACAAAAACAAAACAAACAAGCAAAGCTCAGTGTAACTTAGAAAGATTATTTGATTGTCCAGGAGGAAGCCCTAAGAAAGTAGTTATGCAGTAAGATGGAGACCCATCTTGTATGAGAAAGTCTCCAGTATATTCAATACTGGTAATAAACAGAAATATCTGATGTTAGTATAATTCAATACAGTTGTGTCTCTTTGTTACCTGTTCTTTATAAACATCTATAACATTGTTGTATATTTAAAGATTTAATAAGGTTTTATTTGCATTTTACCAGAGTCTGGTTCATCTTGTGGCCATTAAAGTACTTATGGTTAACACCAAGCTATTCTACATCAACAAATATGGTGATCCTTAAAATTGGGTTCTTAACAAGTTCAAATATTGATGCAAAAAATACGAAAACAAACAAAAAATCTATTCTTCCATTTAAGATATATGGATAAGAGGATATATCATAAGTTAAAGAGAAAAAGAAATGCTTTTCAGTAGTAACTGTGTGGCACTGTAGTGCGCAGGAAAACTGAAGCCTGTAGGTCCCCAAGGAATTGTTAAAAAATGCTGTAGCTGAAGTATTTTGTGTTCTTACTGCCCACCCACTTGAATCTCAGTCTATTAAACAAGCAAGAATAAAGGTTTTGAAGGTACTATCAAGGAGAAGGGCTCAATTTACTGAACAGGTAAGAGAAAAAGAGTAAGGTTCAACTAGTATATTTCTGCTGGAGACTGAAAGATAAGATTAATACAGGGAATTTACAGAATAAAAAATTCTTTACCTGACTAAGGACTGCTTTACCCAAGAGAGTGATACAGCCAGAGCTGTAACTGCACACAGAGAAACAACTGGTTGCTTTTAATGTCAGGTAAGTTAGACGTAATGTATCTGTTGAAAACATGGACAGAGTGTAGAATATAGGACTGTGAGGGGGGAAAAGAAGCCAGAATAGACAGAAGCTTTTATAGACCTGGAATACATAATAAAGAATGGAGAATGTTAAAACAATACACTTGGAGTAATCAGCTGGGGAAAAGCAGGAATTTATCCTTGAGTGGTAAGGTCCTTGAGAGAGTAGGGGTCCTCTCACTAGGGGGAATTACTACCTAATTGCACGCACACTGCCTGAAATTATGACTCTCATTCCGTGATAAACATAGAATGGCTAAGACCAAAGAAGTTGTAGATGACAGCACACATAGAGTTGCCACTGCCAGCAAGTCAGAGGTAGCTAAGGACTAAGATCCACTCAGTGGCACGAATACTGAGAAGGCAGAGGATTTATGGGGTGAGGACAGCTCTGCTGTATGAGACCACCTGCACCACGAGAAGACTTTAAGTGTCAGAAAATAAACTCTTTCTATGTAGAAAACCTGGTCTTAAATGTGCCATTGCAGGCATTAAATGAAAAAGAAATGTCTCATAAAAAATTTTGTCTATACAGAGAGGTACCTCAAAGATGAGGGGCCTTGTCAGAGATAGACCTGTAGACTGTTAGACACATTATACTTTCACAGCTAGCACATTTCTATTCCCATTTAAGATCAAGAATGTTCCTGAGGTGCTCAAGAAATGATTCTTGTTCATCGTAGCAGGCAGAGTGAAATAAGGACTGCTGCAGCCTCTATGAGCAGACCTCAAAAGCTGAAAATAATATTTGCTTCCAGGAAAGTCCCACTAAGTTCCTCTCTGACAGTCAAATAGCCATTTTGAATAGTCTTCATCATCATTATAAGTGCACTTACGGATCAGTCTAGATGTAGAAAAGATATCTTGCCTCTAATCTTGGCAAGAAATTTTGCTACCCAATATCTTAAAGCAAGCACTTTGTCCTTTCAGCTAACAACTGAAAAGACAACTTTTCTGATCTTTTAAAGAATTATAAAATTATTACATTTTCCCCCTGTTATCTAGAAATAAATAGCTAAATAGGCATTTTCATCAAAGTGCTTAAAGAAAAAATGAAAATATATGCAACCAAAAACTTTGCAATGGCAGCAGAATATTACTTCATTTACTCTCTGGCTACTCCAAAGTATTCAGGAATTTGTGTGGTTCATCAGTTCATATGCCCATGCAGAAAATAATAACATAAAACTGCAGATCTCAATGGGTATTTTTTGTGAAGCAGCACTAGACTGAAGGAGGAACTTCATTTATTCAGAGTGTTATGTGGTGATTTAAAATCTACATTACATTTGATGCAACAAAATACGATCAAAGGACAAAGAAGCTGGAAGAAGTGGTACAGACAGAATAGTTGCAAGAATTCTTTTGAAGTGGAGGACTTTGTGCTACCCTTTATCTTTGAAAACTACTTTAAGATGCAAAATTCTTGGGAGGGAAGCCCTTAAGGAAGTGAACAGGTTAATGTATCTACTTACAATGTCAGGAAATGACACAGGCTCTACCACAAAATGTATACATTATTAGTTTGAAAGCCTGTTAAAGATGTAAAGAGGCTATGAACATGTTTTGTGGGGAAAAGAAGGGATCTCTTCTGTCAGATATACTACCAACAATGAAAGGAAACTCATTCAAGAACCTAAGTCTGCTCCGGGAGTTATCTCTGTCTACAAAGGTAGAGCCACATTTTGCAAAAATCAATAGAAAAATGTTTTTGGTAAAATAGCAGGCTTTGATGAAGATCCTATGAGACAAAATTGCAGCCAGTAATATGAGGTCAGGGAATTTTAACCACTGTAATTAAGGGCTGTGGAAAAATTAAGTAGCTCTTGAGACAGAGTAAGAACATTTTGAAAATGCATTTTCCATATGACTTTAAAAAGACTGAGCACAATGGCAATATTTCATTTCCTTCCTTTTTTTTTTCATGGCAAATAAATTACTGGAAACTTTTAACTGATTCAATGATCTCAACCAAACTTCCATTTGATTTGATCAGTTTATATTGTCAGATTCTGCTCAAACTGTTCAAATCTGCATTTACCGTAGACAATTTGGGAGATCAAGTTAATGCCTCTATGCAGTGCAGAATTTACACTCCAGAAACCAAACAACAGATTTTAAGGACTCCATTATTTAGCCCATTATTGTCTTGGCAATAATCATTTACAGAAGCAGCTGCAAAGAATGAACAGAACAGTTTGGCATTATCTGTGAAAAACTAGATCCTGGTTATTAGAATATCTGATGCATTCACAGTTAATCACTTTGGCCATTAGCCTGAGGATGAAATGCGTTCCTAGCCCCTAAGTGAAAGCCACAGTGGATTGGATAAGTGAAAAGCAAAAATCAATGACTAAGAAAAATATCTGGAGTGTGGAACCATGGTGAGGCATGTCATAAGAACCTAGTCTTGTTACTAATTTTTTATAGAACTTTATTGCAAGAATAAATGTGGAATTCACCTTACATAACTGTAGGAATGAATGAAGCTGTAAAAGTAGGACACAGAAGTAAGGTCAGAATCCCAACACATTTTTGTTGCAGGATTGATTTTTTAAAAAAAACTTTCTTAGATATTTATGTGGATTGATGTAAATAGTAAGTCTTAGCATCCTATCTTCATTTAAGATGCATCAAAGGACTGAAATCCATCTAAGTCCTCTGAGATCAGAATTTACTTTTTCTCCACATTTCTAGGCTTTTCTTCAGTGGAATGAATTCTGATTAACAAGAAAATCAGTATTGTATCCTTTTCTGGAAATTATTTGGTTTTATAACTCTTTCTGATTTTATCACCAGTGGCACAACTGACACATTTTTGTTTTGCCATCTTTTTAAATCAGAATCAAGTAAAAGTATGTAATGGACATTATATTTCTTTTTTCTAAATTTAAAATTATCTGTCTGATAACCAAATATTCCATAGCAAAAGGGAAACAAGGATTAGGCAAATGAATATCTTTAAAATGTTCATTATTTGTATACCTTCTAATATATAGCATTGTTCTTAACACAGCTCTGAATGTAACTGGTTTGATTTTCTTGCTCTTTTATCATAGCAATACTCTGCTGTTCCCTAATCTGCTGGTCTAGTATAATTCCTTAGATTCTGTAGATTATTTTCTTGCAGCATCACTTCACCACTTTTTGATTGCTTTATTAGAAAATATTTTGTGTCCTGCATCTGTCACACCTGTTTGTGTTCTTTTGTTTTGTGTTTTTTGTTTTTGCTTTGTTTTGTTTTGATTTTGGTGGTTTTGTTTGTTTGGTTGGGGGTTTGTTTTGTTTTGGTTTTAATTTGTTGGTTGTTTTTAAGCAAGTAGGAGAATAAAGGTCTCAGAAACAGCCAGATGCTCAAAAATGTGTGAAAATTGGTGACTGGGTAGATCGGAAAGATTGTAAATGCCCATTCTCAGGGAAAGCTAGATAGAGTTTGCCCAGCTGGGCAATCCCCAGCCCTGCACTGGCTTATCACTTCATCACTGCATCACTACTCTCTTTCAGTCACCGACAGCATCTTTTGCCTATTACCCAGCTAGTTCTGTATTTAAATGGTGGTAGGTAATATGGAAAGAGCTGAAAGTACTGTGCAGGCACAACAGAGGTGTTGCACTAGAGGTGGGCCCTGAACCAAAAGAAGAGACACAGTGGAAATGGATGTGAAAAGGGAGGGGAAAGAAGAATGGAGAAGGTTATGGGCCATATGAAATAAATTAATAGCAGGTCAGCTTCATTTACTTCAATTTTATTGCAGAGGGAAACCCTGGCTAGGAACTTGCACTTCTTAGCAGCTTGAAGTACGTTTTGTGGAAGTATTCTGTGATATGTTCACTTAAAGATTCTACAGAATTAGAAACAATTAAAAGAAGCAACAAAGATCAAGGAGGAAGAGGAAAGAACAGAAGTATGAAGAGAAACACACACTAGACTTGTAATACTTCTCTATACATGGAATACCCCATATTCCACATAGAAATTGTGTGAACACTAAGCAGAAGGGAAATTACTGAAGTATCAAAAGGAAAAAGGTGCTAACAAACAGACTTTTTCTTTGAGGAAAGCAAAACAGTTAAAGTAGATAACATTTAACATGGCTGTAAAATACTTGAATAAGCAAAGCTTTAAAAAATAAACCGTAAAAAATCCTTGCCAGATAAATTGGCAAAATGATCTAATGCTGTTTATAGTCATATTTGGATGGAGGGGAAGGGCACAGAGGTGTGACTAGAACACATTTTTCCACTAGTTAAAAGCAGAATTCTCCCAGCTTAAAAAAAAACCCCATTTTTGTATCATATCTGGGCTAGAAAAACAAGTCACATTCAAGAATAAAAGAGAAAGGCATATGGAGGACATCCAGCTGAGCAATGATCAGAGGCACAACAGCATACTCAGGAGTTTGGTTTTACTATATTAAAAGTTTGTTTCAAAAACAGCTTCAAATGGTTTCATTTGATCATTCAAGGAATGAAAGAAACACTGGTAGGATTTTCTATGAAATTCTATTGGCATTTTTTTTCTTCATTTTTTTTTTTAATTCAACATATGGAATTTTAGAGCTGAAGTACAAATATGCCTTCAGTTATGCTAGCTCTTTGAAAATTCAACAGAAAATAGTTATTATGAAGGTATATTCATTTCAGCACTATCTATTCACCGATGTTTATTTAACAGCAGAAAGTCTGTGAATAAGTAGCAATAATGAAACAATAATACAGAAAATGCTTTCTTTTAAGACTGTAGGATTTCCTCCTTTAAGAGAGGAAGTTTTTTCACTGTTTTAAAGGTTAGTTGCTTAAATTAGATTAATTAGATTAAAACAAAGCCTATTCCACTATAAATTTACAAATACATTGAGTAGGCACATTTGATTCTGTAAGAGAGACAAGATATAATTACATGTCCACCAAACAAGAAAGAGATAATGGAAAGACTGCCTTTCAAAGAAGAAGAAAAGAAGAAATCTTGTCATTGAGGATGTCCTTGATTTAAGTAATAGGAACTAGGCTGTATCCTTTTAGGAAACCTAGTAAAGAATTTAGTTAAGCAATAAAAATATGGAACGTACCATATACAACAAAGACTGACTAAAGCACCCCATTTAGATATAACTTCTTTTAATATATTTAGTATTACGTTTGACTTTCATCTGGATTTCAGATCCTTATGCCTTTACATGAGTGAGAAATGGGCATATAAAATACAGCCACGTGAAACTAAGCTTCTTAGAGAAGTACTGAGTGATCTGGAACATCTATCCCTCTTAAGAATATGCAATGATTCACTACATTTTTCACCTCCAGGGCAATATCTCAATACAAGACTTAATCAATTTCTTTAACTCTTGGCAAAATTAAAGATTCGGAATCTTTCCAGAAAAAAAAAAGCCAGAGCATGAAAATAAGACTTTAGAAAAGTCTTATGAGAAATGTAATCTCATTAGAGAAGCCAACTATCACACCCAGAAGGATGTTGTCTTCTAAAGTGGAATTGACAGCTTGTAAAGATTTCTCAGAAACAAATTTTCCCTATCTAAGTTAAGGTTGCTGAATCATTGCAGAAACTATCACCTATTTTGGCATGGGTTTCCACATCACATTCTCTTTCAGAAGGCTTTATTTAGACTAAATCATAAACCTTAAATTGTAGAGAGGTAGTAGTAGAAAATGAAAAAAACCCACAACTCTTTCATATTACATTTATAATTATATCTTTAAACAATTTAGGCCACTTTATAGGTACTCCTACAACTAAGATAACGCTTTTTATCCTTAAGCAGATTCCTTCCTGTAATACTGCAGGTACTAGTCTTGAAACTAGGTTAGAGAGGATGTACAGGGACTCTATTACATTATTTTAAACGCATGTACTATCTGTCCTAGCCTGTAGCTCAATAATACAAATTTCCATTGCTAGCAATAGACCACAGGATTTGTATTGAGTCTATGAGGCCTCAGGACTATGGCTTCTCAAGCTTACTTTGTCTGAACATGTTTTGGTCTGCCTGGAACTTTGCTTTGACCTGATTTAGCTGCTTAATCAGTTCTAATAAGGCTTGTCTTTTTATGTTATAACAATAGTTTTATATATAGTTGTAAAAAGCAGTTGTTCTGTGTAGAATGTGATATTTGTGAGTCTAACATAATGAACAGAACGTAGGGAATTACAGACTTGGTATGTTAGCAGAGACCTTGAGAAGAGGAGGGATAGGATGCAGTGTAGAGGAATACAGGTATGGAATAAGAGATGGGTCACAGGCTGGCACTGGAAAGCCCGTAGCTATGAACAAGTCATTAGTGGTTATTTAAAGAAAACCTGGACAAAACTGGTTTTAGGAGTATGACGATTGCATCATATGTAGTAAATTTGGATGTAATGTGGACTTGCAGACCAGTGAAGAAAAAACAAGGTGTAAAAGACCATTCGCAAACAAATAAAAATCACCCCAGAAGATCCTAAAGTGAAGACACCAACAAAGTTAACATCATAGTCTTCTGGTGAAGGAGTTGGGGTGCTAGTGATATGCTACCCTAAGAGATGGAAGAATCCTGAGGGGCAGTGGAAGGGTAAGCACAACACTAGTAAAAGGGTTAGAACCTAGAAAATGTGTGATACAATTCTAAGTGTATTATTTTTGATTTTTTTTTTTTCTTTGGTTTGGGGTTTTTGGTATGGTGGTATTCTTTTCTTTACGATCCTTATTTTCTCTTTTACTGTTATAGTTAGATGTTGGCTAACACTCTAATTAGACTGTAGAGATTTCAATTATACTAATAATGAACTCCTGGCTTCACATATAATCATTGTTTCCCTTTAACCCATAATGTTTTTAAGCTGAAGCATGGATATTGTGATGATATAATTCCGTGGTAGGTTGTAGATCTTTACTGAAATCCTGTGGAGTCCATATATTAGGTTAAAGAAATCTCTTGGTTAAAATGGTAAATGATATTCTTACCTCCTACTAAGATGCCTCTAGGTGGATATCCTGTTTTCAGCAGAGGTCATATATAGCTACATACAGTGAAATAATAAAAATGCCTAGCTTTTACATAGTGCTTATGCCACGTAGATCAGTAAAGGATTTATTGTTTGTGCAACAATAAGGAAGAATCACCAAGCATGAAAGCTCAGGATTATTAGCATTTTGGTGTCAGAATTTCAGTTTTCTATGCACTAGATTACACTGAAGGTTAGAAATGTATATTTGGATCTACAGAAGACACATGAAATGACCTAGATGGCCTTTCACATAATTATTCCAATCTGACAGTTGGTTTAGCATATTTTTTGGCTAAATATATGCTTCAGGATTCAGGAACTTGTTGAAGCTGTTAGAATAACTCCCTGTGAAGAAGTGTGTAAGGGGTTCCACAGAATATTCCAGCCCTTTTAAGTTTCCATGCAATCCACATTTACCTAAAATCTTTTTAATAAAGAGATGCATTCAAGTGCTCTTAAAGGATGTGGATTTCTAATAAAAATATGAATATAAATTATTATATAATATGTAAAAGCTGGAGCTTTTAGCATTAACTCTGAATTCACCGTAAGTTCCAAAAGCTTTGGCTTTTGTCAGTTTAATTTATGGTTCTAACAGGTTTTTGAGAGTGTAGTACGTGTAGTTAGTGAGCAGAAGCTGCAGAATATGGAACTAAACCCACAAACCAGGATTAAGTACCCTCTATGCTATTCAAATTGCTCAAAGGGCTCATAAACACACTACAGGTCATTTGACAGGGATCCAGCTGCTGATATATGTGTGGTAGAATCACAGAACGTTTGGGGTTGGAAGGGACCTCTGGAGACTGTCAAGTCCAACCTCCCTGCCAAGCAGGATCATAGAATCTAGGGCGGGTTGCACAGGAACGCATCCAGAGTGGTCTTGAAAGACTCCAGAGAAGGAGACTCCACAACCTCTCTGGGAAGCACGTTCCAGTGCTCTGTAACCCTCACAGTAAAGAAGTTCCTCCTCATGTTGAGGTGGAACTTCCTGTGCTTTAGCTTGCATCCATTGCCCCTTGTCCTATCACAGGGCACAAGTGAAAAGAGGTTGCCCCTTTCTTCTTGACACCCAGCCCTCATATATTTAGACACATTAATTAGATCCCCTGTCAGTCTTCTCTTCTCCAGACTAAAAAGCCCCAGGTCTCTCAACCTTTCCTCATAAGGCAGATGTTCCAGTCCCCTAATCATCCTCACAGCCCTCCATTGGACTCTCTCAAGTAGATCTCTGTCCCTCCTGAACTGGGAAGCCCAGATCTGTAGATTCAATGTTGGAGATATATGCGGCAGGTAGTCTGACACCGAGGAGAGGCGACAAACATAGTGATGGTCCATCATGCTGCTGAAATCCTTCCCTTCATAGCACCTGCTGAGGGCTCTGCATTAGCTCTACAAGTGGAGCTGCCTGACAAACTCTTCTTGGGCCACCATCAGAGGACTGAAGAGATCTGTCCTATTTTGCCTTTTCCCTCTTGCCTGAGAAAAACCTGTATGCAGAAAAAATATGGCATACACTCTACATGATCTGCTTCAGCCAGGGTAGTCAAGCAGGAAAAACCAAAGGAAAGAATCTGCAAGCAAATCCAAGAGAGCATTGCTAAAGACCTGTCAAGGCTGGAAGCAGTTAAAACACAAAAGGACTGGTATTTAGCATGGCTAAAAGAACTTTTTGAAGTCAGTGGGTTCTAAAATGCAATTTTTAAATAATTATGAGAAATATGCTATGAATAAACTTTTAAAGGCTGTAATATTCATTAGAAAGTGCAACTGTATTTTACAGCAATCAGTAAGCTGTAACATAAGGAAATTCATGTTATTTCAGGCATATAATATTCTGTACTCAACAGAGTAATGCTATTAGAGTTTGACTCATAACTTTTCTATTTGCTATGGTTATTTCACTCTCATTCTTCATCATCTGTCAAAAGCTAAATCCAAATGAGTACATGTCACTTTTCCAAATCAATGCAGGGAAGGCGTTCATCTAACAGTGCATTTCTCTACAATTTCAAATTAAGATCAGCCTTTGAAACACAGATAAATCTTGTCTCCTGATGAAACTGCTGAATTATTTGGGCTTGCAGAAATTTATCTCTAAACAATATATCTTCTATAACAATGTAGAGGAATCTTTGCTGTGAAATTTTATTTTGTTTTAACTGACAAGCATATAGCTTTCCAAATTCACTGCAACTTAGTAAACACTGGTATACTTGATTGGGGCCATGTATGGAGCACAGAGAACTTGGCCTGTAGGCTACCACATGTCCAGGCACACAGTCATGGTACCAATTCCATAGTATGTGATTGCTCATGTCTTTTAATTATGGAGCCAGGATACCTAAGCTGTCTATGAACAACAGAAGTAAACAGTGGGCTTTCCCTATTTCAAGTGAGTAGCCAGGTGCAAGTAGAATGGCAGGGAACAAAGGAGAAAGTGCTGCTGCAGCATTGTTGCTGCAGCAGAGAAGGCTGTTGCTGCATGCAAATTTCCTTGCATGTTTGCTGCACACAGATACCTTCTAAAATGAAAAACTGGAAGAATATTTCATAGTAAACTTTTAAATCTTCCTGTAACAGCACACTAGCTGTGTGGCTCATCTTAGCAAGGTCTTTTTGGAACTGTTAGATAAATGAATTGAGGAGGATGGGTAGTAATGCACACTGCCCACTCAGGATGCTATGTATGAATGCATCCCCTCATGTATGAGAGAGGCCCTCATTTTGGACATCACACAAAAATCTCATACAATAAAGGGTTCTTCATGAAGCAAAAGGTGAAGAGTGAGTGAAAAAATGGTTCACATGAGAAGGAAAAACTGTCAAATGCAGGGAAAAAAATAGGCTGCAGAGAATAAAATAACATAGAAAAAGTCACCTGTAATGCTAATGATGTAGAAATAGCTGAATTTTTCCTGTCTTGTTTATACTAGGTTTTAGTTACATACTATGTTGTCCTACATTCTCTTCTGTCTGCAGTTTATGCAGCAACCACACTGAACAGTCCTGCTATAAAGTTACACCTCAGATGTTATTTGTGCATTGGAAAGTGTATTTCAGAAGGTACATAGTATCCACTTCCAGGAGCTATGTTAATCCTCTCTGCATTCAGGTTTTAGTTCACAGACTGCCAAAGCACATACATTATTGAAAAGATGCTCTCAGCAATACTGACAATACAGTTCTTTTAAAAAATGTGTTGTCAGTCTTAAAAAAAATTCATGCAGTTCTACAACTTTGCTCTCTTTCACAAGCTTAAGTGCCACTGAAATGATGCATAAATCTAGGGCAAAAATCAGTATGGGACAGAGCCTAGACCAATACTTATTTATACATACAGAAATACATGGTATATGTCTATATATATGCTTATGTGTGTGTTTGAGTATCTAAATATATACACATAAGAAATGTATAAATATAGTGTGCATGTGCATACATTTGTGTGTGTCTCTCACGTGTGTGTAAAAATGGTGAGAAACAAATAGTGGCAGTAGACAGATATAGAGCAAATTACTGCTACAGCAGCCCAAAATTGCAGGCAATCAGAAAACAGCTTTGCTTTTCTTGTTTTAATCTTAAAAGGAAACACTTATAAATGACATAATCACGTGAGGCAGCAAGCAAGCAATCCATCCTCTAAGCCAATCACAAGGTTGGTGTGACATAGGAGAAATGATGCAAATGCAAAGAAAATTGTGAGATTGGTGCCCCTGGCTTTTTCACAGTCTTTGTATAACGTGAATTGATATCACGGCAGAAGATCATTACTTCATGACAAGTGGTTCCCAGTACTGCCAGCATGTCTGTAGCTTAGCTTTGCTGGATAATCTTTACCACAGTTCACATGTACAATGGTTTTGTATAATTTTTTCTTGTATTGTGACAAATAAGCAAGAACATTAGCTGCTTCATTTCAAATGTTAAGAAAACAATTAATTGGACAAGGAATGTCCAATCTGATCACTAATGCAATGACGACATATGTTGTGGTTCAGAACCTCATCTGCAAGCACCTTACTAATATTTGCATTGATAAAAGTATAGTCATTAAAAAATGTGACCTTGTGTTACTTTAAATGTGACTTTTGTTACAGACCTCCCAGAGGATGCACCTCAGTGAAAGTACTTTAGTAGGATTCTGTACACACCAAAGGTCCTATATAGTGCTGCAGAACACCTGTAATTTGCTGCATCCCTCATCAAATGATACATCTCTGCATCTGCCAGAGTCAGCAAAGAGAAATGCCATGACTCCAGTTATTTGCCTTCTGTTCTGGACACTTCGGTTTTTGAGGCAGGTCTCTGTGAAGTAGCTGTCTTCCTCCTTGATCACTACAGAAAGGAATCTGATGTACCTGAGTAAGAAAGAAGAAATATTTGTCCCCTTCTCTTTGTGCAGCTACTAGTAACAATCTGTAAAACTGATCCTATGGACACAAAGTTCCTGTAAGCACAAACTTGTTTATCCAGTTGTCCCAGCTCAACTACCTAGCATGACTACTGCAACCAAATGTAAAAAACAATGAATTCAACTTAAAACTTATTTTAAGCAAAATTCTTTAAGATAATGTCTTTCTTAAGTCATTATTCTTAAATGTTGTCTTCTGCTAAAAAAGACAGTTGTACCGTTGTTATAATTGTAGCAGAAAATAATTTAGATTTGCTCTACTTTAATTTTTTTCCATTTTCCACTAGTTCACAATGTTAAATTATAAAAAGGAAAGCCAAAACCAAATCAGAAAGGTATAGAAATATAGTTAATTACAAATTTGTCCTGAAGGCAAGTATCACACATAAAGTAGCCTATTCCTCAAAACTTTTCACAGGTGGTGAAGTACATCACTGTATGGACAGATTTCCAAATAAACATCATGACCCATTAGATCTGAGAATACCATGAACCTGATGTTACTCCCTGTAATCTGGTAAAACAAACAAAACAAAACACTGACTTCAAAACTAACCTGCAATGCAGATGTAAGTGAAAAGCTGCCTACACTATTATTGCAAATAGGAAATGGAATATATGCTTGCTAGGGACCTTTAATATGAAAAGCTTCAATACTTCTATGAGATTTTTGAAATTGTTTAAAAGTACTCAACTGTATATTATTGGAATAACTGCAATCATTTGGAGTTTCTCCACATTCTCTGATTTCAGCTTGTTTGTTTTTCTAAGTCATATATGCTTGGTAAGTCATACATGCTTTTTGACAGCTAGGAGTAGTGTATAATTCTGATGAGAAAGTTTTTCTTGAAAATGACATGGAGTTAATGTGCATGCCTTGCCTCTGCAATCCTCACTCACCAAGATATACTAATGCCCTACTTGAATAAATGTAATTGCTCACATTAACATATTCTGCAGTATTTCACACTAACTCTCAAATTTTCTTAACATGTTTATTTAATGGGGAAAAATATTAATATTAGCATTGTAAGTCAGGGAGCAATGAAGTACGTATAGGTTCCTGAACTGTGAAAGCACAAATCAGTTTGTGAAGGTACGTGAGGTCAGGCTTAGAACACAGTCATTTAAATCATTTGATTTTCAAGTTAAACCAAAGTTTGACATCCAAGTGAGTGTGTTACTCAATCACTCAATCAGTGAAGGATTTTTCATTGTAGTCATCTTAACTGTCATCATTTTCAGTTGTTTGGTTGTTTTGGATTTTATTTTTTTTTAACCACAGAGAAAGGGTTGAGAAAGCACTGTGTACTTTCTGCAAAATAATGATTTTATCATGTTTTCTTAATTCTATAAATTTAAATGGATTGCAGTAATTTAGATTATTTATATATTTTTTAATCTAACGGATGTTAGAAGTGTGTTATACATGGATATTCATCTGAAGTCTGAAAATTGTAAATGAAATTATGTCATTATATTTATCGACGATATACATGTGTCTTGCTTCATGTCCATAAAATGTCAGTAAAGAGGAGTATCTCTGTATTCTGTCCATTGTTATTACTATATTTAATCTTCACAGAACAAAATCTGCCTTTTCTTCATCACAAACAGGCAGTTCCAAAGTCTGATAATTACAGCATTCCATCTTTAGACACATTGTTCCAATCCTCATCATAAAGAATTTTATTTATCTCTGTGATCACCTGCTCAAAGTGTATAGTAGTGCAAATACTGATTTCACTCAAGAAATACACATTTTAACAGAACCTTTCTGGCAATTGTGCTTTTCAGAAATGGTCATGTTAGCAGTCTGACCTGTACTCCTCATGGAGACTTCTCACCTTTGCACAGAGTATGTTAAAGTTGTAAACACACGTGTGCATTTGAGTTGGATTTTCCATAATAGTTTGCACACTATCTTCATTCATCAAGGCCTTCTACACTTAGAAAAACAAGATAGTGTAATCAGCATGACTTTTGTTCTTCTTTTGTTACTTCCCTCTGTATACAAACCCTTTTTATACAGAGAAGGTAAATAATAGACTCAGTGCAAAGAGTCAGGATTCTTCTTATTCTGTACAGGAAGTCCCCACCAAAGTGTTGCCCTGCTATAAACTCGTAACAGTCATACATGCTTTTTTGCAGTCATATACGTTAGCTGTAATATGGAGTTGTAAGAAGAAAATGTGCATGCTTATGTGCAAAAGAATGTTCTTGTGATGCTCAGAAGCCTGTTTGTGGCTTTAAATGTCTGAATCTCATGTGGCTTTACGTTGCACAATGTTGCTCAGTACATATTTCTCTCCCCTCTCATTTTCTGTAAAGTCTCTTTCACTGCTCCCCAGGATTTTCAAAAGAGATGCACAGGCTTACTGCCTTACTCAGTTGATCTGTTTCATTTGGGAATACATGGTGTGACATATTATACACAAGGTGTCAAACTGGATGTTTTTAATAATCCTTCTGACATATATATTATTCCTATAAGTACTCAGATTTATAGTTGAAATCAGTGGAGTCAGGATTTCACTATAAGAGTGTGCTAATTTGTGTTAGGAATACAAATTATTGTTAAAAAATTCACCAAGTCCCTACTTGTGTAATAGAAGTATTTTAGCGATTTTTAGTTTAAGCCTTCACTGACAAGTGGCACTTCAAGTAGAATTAAAACTTTTGTTTCATACTTTAATGACTCAATGTAGTTTCTCCATGTGGCACCATAACTCTTCTTAGGTAGAACTCTTTTTACGGTGAAATATTGAAAAGCATTGACTGAACAATAATGAAAAATACTCCTCTGTGTGCCAGCTACATACACACACACGCACAAACACACACACACACCAATGTGTGAACAGCTCCAGAGCTTAGAACTATAAAAAGTAAATATAAAGATTGATCTCTATTAAGACAAATCATTCCGGGTTATTACAAGGTTATTTGATCAAATAGTGTTTGTCAATTTCTTTTTTTTTGAGAGAGAAAACAGAATTGTCGATTGAAAATGATGATGCCATTATTTTTGCCAGAAATACATAAATGATCACAAGTGTTTGTCATTTAGTTTACCTTTACTGTCCACCTTCCTGTGGTAAGGCAAGAACATTTAGTTACCAGGGTCTAATCTGACTCAGAAGAAACACCCTGTTCAAGGAAGCATATTATGGAGGGGCAGGGGGGGAAGGTGGAAGGTTGGTGCTAGATGTGTATGTATTGCACAGTAACTCTGAAGAGTTTTACTTGATATTCAGAGTTAAGACAGAGAATAAGGTAAGTTATAGAGGAAATATGACCCCCAGCAATATTTCTAGGCTTTGAGTGACACAGCTTGTAACATTCAGTATTCCAGTTTCTGGCAAAGCCAAAAATTAGTTGTTGTATATGTAACTGGAAGAGGCTATTTTCATTTCTAAGTAGCTAAAGCATCTCTTTATATATACTGTGTATATCACCATATATGTTAGGTATACGTTATACAAAAATTTATTAAGGCCTATGTCTGAATGTTGTGCATTCTGAAAATTCAAGAACAATTTTGAAGGGAGAATTGGAAAAAAAATTATGTTTCACTTCAAGGAAACGTTAAATAGATAATAATAGGTAAATGGCATGTTTAAGATTGGCAAGGCTGAATGTCAAATGCCTTTATCAAATGATTATGCATATAATGGCTCACAGCTTCCACATGTAGATATTTGTTACAGACATGTAGCTGCTTCAGTGTATCTATTAATTGCAAACACTGGAGTACAATCTGTTCTTGTTTTACAGTGCTTTCCTGTAGGCATATCAGTATGAGATAATATTAAAGATAAGATTAAATCTGAGAAATTGAAGTAACAAATGGTTAAACTATCTGAGAGATAGAGGATGAAAATACTTGTTTTTTAGAATCTGAAGAGTGGGTAGACATACAATAGAACATCTGAAAATATTTGCAGGAATAAAAAGTACAGAAGATTGATATTCTTGTTTTTCTGTTTTCCCTTTCAGATATTCACATCCTTATTTTAATTAACTTGCTCATATAAATACAGCAGGATTGTTGTATTTTTTTAAACAACTCTTTACTGAATATGTCAACAAGATCATATATAGTGTATAGTGAGGTTTTGAAGTTAACAATGCGTGCAACATGGCAGATTGCAGAAAACAGATAATGCAGATTTCAAACCATCTATTTTTCCATGTTAAAGATAAAAAGTATACCAAACACAGAGCAAAATCAAGTGTGCATGTCTCAGTTTAAATCAATGTTATGAGAGATCATCTTCAGATATTTGGGACCAAGTGATGATAGCAATTTGTTTAGTAGATTATCTGTTTCTGAGAGGATCTGAATTCAGCTCTCATGAGGCACATTTCCACAGAGCCCCAGTATAATAAAAGCTTGCCGGGTATTTTTTGTTCTAGTTTTCCAGATGGACTACTAGCCAGCGTCCCTTTAAAGAGCAAGACATTCTCTGCTGCACAAAGGTTTAATGCCAAATACTTCAGTATTGCCTGTAGTATCATCTGGTATACAAAATGCCCTGTTCAGCAGAGTTCAGGGAAGGAGTGATCATCAGCTTCCTAGGATTATCTCTGTGTTTAGAAGAGAGCATCAGGCAGGATTTGATGAGGCTCGGAGCCAGTAACTTTTGGTTTTGGCACTCATTTCAGGTTTGTTTTTCTGCTGAGCTGGAAAGAAGTCATGAGTAAAACCATTATTCTCATTTCTAAAGAAAAAAACTTTAATATCTCCATGTTAAATTTAAAGTGAAGAAGTACTATAAATGGAGAATTCAATGGGAATTAACCACTTCACTGTCAAAAGCTGAGACTGAACTTTTGCTTCATTGTCATTAATAAAGTGCCTTATATAGACCCTTAAAACCATAACAATAATACAATATGCATAAAGTTCTTTTGCTTGCAATATTAAAATCAATACATTGCTCAGAAGGAGAAATTTTCTCTCATGAAAAGAGAAAACGATTGAGAGAAAAATACAGTTGAACTACTCTAGTAGCAAATAGCATATGCTTCTTCATTTTTCTGTTTTATGTGACGTTCATTGTAGTCCTTTATTGGCTTACAGGGAAAACTGCTAATAACTTTTCATTCCAAAGCAACCCAATCCCTAAATATTCTTATGAAGAAATTCACTGATAATGTCTCCAATAAGAACGTGTTAACACAATGCCCATGCATTCATCAGGTATTTGTTTCTGCCAGCAAGCTACAAGCAAGGAAAACTTGTTATATTGACAGAATCTGAGAAAACAAGGACCTGTTTATAAATAAGCCTTCCGAAGGAACCCAAGCACTGAGTGTTGTGATCCTGCTTTAACATAATTTCACTTAAACACTTATTTTATTCCACCCATTAATCTTTTCTGTAAATTTGTGTCAGCTATTAGCAGTATACAATGGAAGCTGGGTGAGATTTTGCCTGTAAATCACTCATTTGCCTCCAGGTCCAATGAATTATTTTACATAATACTCCCAGCTCTATCCACAAATTCTGGTAGAAGTGGTTTTCTACCTATGTTTAGAAGAGTATTTATAGAAAAGAAATTTTGTCAGTACCCCGAACCCCTATATATATTCATACATTCTTCTTCATACTGAAAAGAAGCATAAACTATGCTATCTTTAGTATCATTTTGATTTTTGATCTAGGTAAGAGTCGACAGATAGATATATGTTTCAACACCTGAAGTAAAAAAGAATAGTTTGTGTATGCCTTCTGTTTTCATCCTATTAGGACAGTAACCACATTTCTTTCAGTTGGGACTTGTGGATCATTCACCTGCAGTACAGCTGAACTCCCTGAATAAGTCATTCGTTAAAAATAAGGCGCCTAGCTCATGTTGAAACTATGGTATCTGAGGCCTAGAACAGATGAACAGATTCCGCCACATCAGTCATGGAAGTATGAAATTCCAGGAAGCATGTACTTTCACAGGATGCCTTTTGAAAATAAACGTACAGCTAGTTATTTCAGTGAAATTAAATCCCACTAATGGGAACCTCTGGTTTGACTTAATTTCAAACAAACCCCAGCATGCAATGGAAGCATGCAGAAGCACAACTATTTGCTGCTTGTCTTGTGGACTTTGGCAACGAAACCATATTAAACAAACAAAACAGAAGTATCAACCTTCTTATCATAATCTTCAGTAAACAGGTCACAGAAAAAAACACTTTGCATAGACATTTCTACCTAGAATTACACCATGTGAAATCATATGGCAGCATTTTATTCAGCAAAATTTCAGTGACTTTAGCATTACAGTAGCCACACAGGTTGCCTAAAATACCTGTTATAGCTGGATAAAATAGCAAATATACAGAATATAGAGTGGAATTTCAAAATGTGATTATAAAAGCCGTTGGGAGAAGGATGTGTTTCCTTATACAATGATTGTACTTTGCCATCAATCACAACTGGATTCATTTTGCATTGCAGAAAATGAGTGTTATCATGCGATTTGAATTTCAGAAATTGCACACTCATGGACTGCTGGGTTTCAAGAATGGCTTCAGTGAAATGAGCAAAGGAAAGGATTAAAACCCTCTCTCCCAACATAAGCAGCCTCATAAAGTGAAAAGTCTAAGCATTCCACAGTGAAAGTCCTTCAACCTTTACTTCCAATCCACTGGTAACAGCTTCTTCTTGTCCCTAGCTGGTCACTGCAAAACGTTTTCGCTTTGGTTCCCTATTCTCCTAAGAAAGTTTTGTCTTTCTCTTTTTTTTTCTACTTGTTGTGGACTTCTGCAAACTTAAAGAAAGGAAGAATTAGATTCCACCACTGAGCTGGCAAGAAATCCAGAGTTCTTGGCAGTCAGAATCAGTGGAGTGGCTGGAACATTATATAATTTTGAGAGCAACATCATGGTTTTAATACAAGCATGATGGTTAGCATAATGCATGTAAAGCTCAAGGATTCAGAAGGCATTCCAGATAAAGAATTTGAGGGGATAAAAAAGCAAATTCTAAGTCCATTTACTGCTTATAAAGGACAGATCATTGTGGAAAACTTCCAAAAGCTAAAGATAAAAGAAATATAATCCAGAGTGACAATGTGTACTTCTGTCCTCAAAATTCCTCAGCTAATCAAATGCTTATTTAATGTCCATCTCTGGATACTTGAATGGGGAAAAAAAAAAACAACCAAACAGAAACCAACCAGGATTTATACATTATTTTCCCTGCTGAACATATTTCAGTTCGTAATAGGCCTGAAGGCCTTTCCAATAATAAGTACATATTTAAAAGATGTTTCTTAATTGTTTCTCTGTTTGTCTTTTTTTTCTTACTTCATACTGAACATAACTCAGACTCCTAAATCAAACAAGGCTTGAACTAGACAAGTCAATATCAACCTTTCCACTGGCATCATATTTTGCATCATGTTTTCAGCAATTTGCACTTTTAGATTCCAAATTATACATGCATACTGCAGAGCTGGGAGCACTCGGAATTTCCCCTCATTCAAGCTTTACCTAACATGTTGTGTCAACAAATGCCGCTCTATTAAAGAGAGGTGCAACATAATGACAGCTGTCTGTTACATTCCGATAACCCTCATCTCCCACTGAGAGGGGTCAGAGTATGCCTAAAGCTTCTTAATCATAATGAAAAGCAGGAATAGTTTCTATCATAAAAGTATATACTATTGGGGGACATTCTCAGCATAGCTTTTGCAAACAGGAATCAAGGTCACTTTGAGTTTGACACTGAGCTCTGTCTACCTTTGCTATTCCAAGTATATTGGGAGAAAACCAATCAAACAAGAAAGTCACCATTTTTGGCAGCACTCGGAACTCCAGCTTTCAGTTGGAGGTAAGAGATGCATAACTGACAAAGGGGAATGGAAGTATTTCCAATTGTTTGAAGCCAAACAGCAACTGCCAGGTTCAAGTCAGACAGGTTGTACCCATTTTATCTGAGTTGATTTCACTCATGCCTAGTGAGCCTGTTTTAATATGCACTTATTTTCCTGTACACATCTAGAAACTTAACATCCCTCAGACAGCTTCGACAGCAAAGTGGTTAATGTTTGAAGAATGAGTCATTCTTTCCTTTGCCATGATGTTGGGTTCTTATTGTACAACCCTGTACAGTACTTAGCAATATTTTTTAAAGATTTAAAAAGCAAAGAGTTACAAAACCATTTGCAATTAACTTGAAATAGAAAAGATAGCACTTTTTTTTAAATCCCATTATATAGTACACCGTATAAATTACAGAGTATTCAAATGCATAAATGCATCTGTGTAACATTTATCAAATGTAATTTTTTCATTCTTGTTGGGAGGTTATTTTTTTCCAGAGTTTTTTTCTCCTTGTCCTATACTCCCCCATCTCCTCTCACTATCACGTATGACAGTGCTCCAGGTCTGAGACATTGCTGTTGCAGTATCGCATGTTGTTGGGGATGTGGCAGTCTGTGTAGTTAATGCCCCCATTTGGGGTATAAATGGGCTGCAGTCTGAAATCTCCTTTAAGGAGCTGATCATTATTTAAGGAGACAATCTGGAAGCTGGTTTCCGTCATCTCCAGGATGGAGTTGTCCTTCTTGGTCCCTGCCTCGCAGTAGTCATCTTTCCGACGGCCCCGGTTATATTTCCACTTCTGGGAGGTGTAACGCCCTTTTTTGTGCATGTGCCAGCAAAAAATGCTGAGCAGGACCACGAGGACAAATATCACTGCACCCCCAATCAACCCTGCCAGCAGAAATGGGGAGCCCAGGTTCTGAGAAGTTGTCTGCTCATGGCTGGAGGGGATGTTGCTGCCATTGCTCAAAAATGAAGCCTTGGTTGTGGCTTCTGAACAGACAGTGTCTTCTCCAGTTCTGTAATTATTGTAAGTATCCAGTGGAACCAAACAAATTCGATAGGTGGATTTGGGCTCCAGATTTACCAAGCTTAAGTGTTGCTTCTCACCACTAACTATTCGTTCCTGAACAATTCCCCCTACCAGACTATGGCCCATTTTAACCCACGTGAGTTTATATGCCATCACAGTAAAAAGAGACATCCAGTTAACTTGGATGCAAGTGTCATTCACAAAATGGATTGAGAGTTGAATCCGTTCAGATATAGGAGGTGTCACCCTTTCTCTGTCCTCCCTGTCAGGCACAGTGGGGAGTGTGGCTATGGTAGGAGTGAGAGGATTATATTTGCTACTTGGGGGAGGAACTGATGAGGTGGGAACGAATGTAGTTGGCATGGCTGTAGCTGGGACTGGGGTGATGATAAGTGGCAGATCAGGAGTGGTGGTGGGGCATGACAACATATTCATATTGAGCTCCCTGACTGCCATACCTCGGACCTGCTCTGGTCCCTGGCACATAAAACCTCGTACATTGATGGAAGCGGGAATAAATTTGAGCCATTCAGTGACCCACTTAATACTGCAGTCACACAACCAGGGATTATTCCTTACAGTGAGTTGCCTCAGGTTGTGAAGATTATCAAATACTCCCTTCACCAACATCCGAAGTTGATTGTTGGAAATATCAAGACGTTCCAGCTTGTGGAGGTTTGAAAAGGCTGTAAGTGGTATATGGGTTATCTGGTTGTCCTGTAAATAGAGCCTTAGCAGATGTGTACCTGGAAGATCGGGAGGAGGGTAGGTCAGTGAATTTCGCACTATTGAGAATTCCTTGAGCTTGGAGAGGTGGCTGAAGGTGCCTTCAGCTATGCCTTTATTAGTAAGAAGATTGCCATCCACAATCAGACGCTCCAGACTTGTAAGATTCTGGAACGCCAGGTCTGAGATGACAGCAATTCGGTTTTCGTCTACTCGAAGTTCTTGTAAGTCCACTGGAAGGCCTACTGGTACACTGCTTAAGTGATTCTTGGACAAGAATAGAAGCTTGAGGCTAATGGCTTCCCGGAATGCCCCATCCTCAACCCCAACAGTGGAGATGGAATTATCATCCAGGTGCAGCTCTTCCAGCTTCAAAAGCTGAGCAAGGGCAGCCCGAGAAATGGTCTGAATGTTGTTTTCCTGCAGGTGGAGTACCCTGACATTCTTGGGCAGATTCATGGGAAATTCATCCAATTGGTTACCATACAGGTAGACTGTGTGCACAGACTGGACATTGTGCAACTCTGCAGGAAATCCAGCATTATTAATTTGGTTATTATGGAGGTAGAGGACAGTTACACCCTCTGGTATCCCAAGAGGCACTGAGGTCAAGCTTCGCTCATTACAGTAGACAAAGTTTCGATCACAGCGGCACACTTTTGGGCAGGCCAAAGTTTTGGAGACCTGCATGTAGAGCCCCAGGGAAAAGATAAGCCATGATTTCATGAGAACAGCCCAATCTGTGGGCCACATTCTAGTCCACAAACCCATTTCTAATTTAAAGAAATAAAGTACCAAAGTGTTAAAGAATGGATAACAATAATAAAGCACAGGTAGCAAAATCTCAGGTCATTTAAAATTGGCTTCTATTTATGTCCAGTGTTCAGGCCAGAGTTAAAGTCCTGGAGGGTAGGTATAAAGTAATCCTTTTATAATTCACCTACCTCCTACTTTTGCTAAGAAAGCTACAGTCTTATTAGCCGGGATTACAAAGTTTGTTGCCTTCCTCCATGTGTGCTGAAAGAAACAATAGTTGTGTCTTTGCAGGTAAGCAATGGGTTAATTTAAAGCTACCAAAAGTCATCTGTGTATGAGTTGCTTGGAGGGATAATATTCCCTTTTGCTGAAGTCTGTTGGTATTACACTCAGCTTTCTGAAGTCCGCAAAGTCCTCATATCAGCTATCTGCCAGGTTTGGCCTGCCTGTAAAAGAAAAAAGAAAAAGCTGAAGAGCATGAAATGTTTAATAGGGAATATCAAACCTATTGGAAGACTATTATAAGGCTATGCACTTCATGGCTTTCTGGAAAACAAAAATACATTAATATTAAACATTATCTTAATAATACTGTTAAATAGTCTTGAAATAGATTTGATGCAAAGTCACTGAAGTGATTGAAGGACTTCCAGTGACTTCAGTGAAGGATAGATCTATCACTTGTGTTTGCATATTGTACCTCCAGTCTTTGTCCGCTCACAGACTGTTTCAGATTCTACTAAAATATTTTACAAACCTAAAACTAAACCATTTAACTGGAAACTTTTCCTTAGGTATTTTTTTTATTTTGCAGAACCACTGACTTCAACGGATGCTATTCGCTGATGTAATGACAGAGTAGACTCTGGGCCATATTATTTGATCACACTCTATGTTTTTTTCTTTCATTTCCTATCAGACTCTGGAATGTTCTGCTTCTATTTCTGTAATGTCATCATGTATATTATCCAACCTAATGTACACTGCTGGATTATTGCACCTCACTACTGTGAACTAGCTACTCGAGAGTCTTTTAAATAAGTATGATAATCCCCAAATACAAAATACTCTGCTGTAAGGCATGTATTTCCTTAAACTATCATCTTGATATTGTTTCTGATGTGAACTGTGCTGTCAACAGACTTCAGAATTAGCTTTCCACTAAATGAAACAGGCTCACATCTGCTAAGTTATTGTTTTAGGATATCAGCTCAAACAAAAGCTGTTTTGTAGGAAAGTACTTTCTTTGAAACCATAAAGGTTAGATAATTCTTTTACTTCTGCTACACAGTGGTCTGTGAATGGCTACATAAGCACATTTGTTAACTTTAGTACAGATTAGTTCTTTAATGTATGTTTTCAGCTTTTAAGTGTACTTTTAAACTTTCACATTCCCAGCTAGTATTTATTATTCAGATTTATAACCAAATCAACTCTCTAAAGCATGCAATGAAAAATACTGCATTGTATGATGTTATCTTGTCTTGTTGTATATCGTTTCAAAAAAAGTGCTGCATTTTGCATACTTGAACCTAACGAAGAATATAAACCCTGACAAGTACCAAGCACGTGTAGATCTCAGGTTCTTTAAAAGCAGTTACATAGGCACATGTAACTGCTATTACAAAGCATATTTTTCCAGATTTTGTTTAGACAGATAAAACTCCTTGGCTGAGATTTTATGAAAATACAATATCAGTGAACAGAAATTATGTTTAAAAATCTTTTCCCTTCATTTAAGCAGTTTAAGCAACATTCAGGTAATTCAGAAAGAAATGAAAGTCAGGAGTACATGAAAGCTTGTTCTTCTGTTACAGCTGTGAAATTTATAATGTCTCAATTACTGCTTTTGGGAACCCTATGGGCCAACAGTGTAGAAAGTCTCTTTAGGACTCAAACTGCTGTTATAACCCTGAAACCTTGCATTTCTAGATTATCATATTTATTTGGAGCATCATCTGGTATTAGCCTCAAGACTAGAACAGATGGAAATAAAAAGTGAGAACCTGAAAAGTCATGTAGCTTATCATTACAAATTCAAATGATAATTGCATGTATATCAAAATGCAGGCTACACCATGTGTTGTCCTTTCCTAGAAAAAGTAAGATTAGCTCCCCCACTGTTCAACATTTTTTCTCTTGCAGGCATATTTCAGTCAAGAGTGGTTTCTTTTCAATTATGTAAGATGACGTGATACTGTTGAGAAACTCTAAATGGATTACATTCTAACATGAGCCTAAGTGTGGCAGTTTATCCACCTTTAATATGGCCTGGCTCCCATCTAGATCACACGGCTCTGATCTGTCATGACACTGTCTTTTTAAAATAAGAAAGGATGTGCAGAGCCTCCTCTGAGATGCTTGGGACCACACAGGATAATAATAGTAGGACTCTCACTCCCTTTCCATCATAAGAGAGAGACACTCCTTACCTCCTAACAGGACCCATACCCTGTACTGAGCTCTCTTTCAATTTTAAGTCTGATTGCTGATTAGGTTTTATTTGACTCCGAGATATGATAGAAAGCCCAGCTGAGGATGTGCAGCCACAGGCAACTGCAGCTCCTGGTTTGCTGGGAATCTCCTAAGGAGGGAATGCCATATTAAAACTGATATATGTGTTCACCTTATTCTAGGACTCTGCTCAGGTAAATGTGGCACCTGAACAAAGATTTCAGTAATGATTCTGGCTAATTGGGTCAAACACACAGCACTTCTCATTAAATATTACAAGTAAGAGAGCTTCAACTGGACAGTCACTTAAGCATATCAGCACTTTGGAAGCTGGCATTCTGGAGTTTATCACCTTTTCATTGTTACATGGATTTTAACCTTAGAAATCTGTTTAAAAATTCCTACTGTTTTTTGCCCTTATGATGGTGAGAAAGACAGTCCTTTTATTAATGCCACTATCCTAATCTCCAGCTATCAGTCCTTTATAAACCAACACTATAAAACTCAGTGCAGAAAATATGCATTGGTAACTACTGTTGACTGTATCAAGCAAGAGCACTAGGACAAATCTAATTAGATATTTATGACTTCAGGGTTTACTGTGGTGTGGCAAAGGAAAGGAATGAAGAAGCAAGAATACAACCGAAAGTGTTTAAATAATATATATATTTTTTTAAAGCTTTACCTCAGTAGTCTTTTACAACTGTTTAATAATAACTTACAGTGGTGGTCATAGCTACAGTATTTTTCAGCAAATCTCAGAGACCCTAAGGCAAAAGTGAGTTGTGCCCCTGTGTTAGAAATCTTCATGCCAAAGACATTAAAAATATCGCAGAGCTGAAAAACCTGCTTGATTTCAAAAAGAAACTGTAAAGGAAAAGCATCCTCTGCAAATTCCAGAGGGCTGGAAAAGCTGAAACAGTTTTTTTTTCAGCAAACTGCCAAAACTGAAGGCAGGTAGAGTAACTGAGCTTTCTCCCCATCCCTGCCATGTCAGCTTCCTAAAGCAAGCTCTGTGTTTTCAATATTCTTCAGAAGTAGAATTTTGAAAGTGGAGGAATTAAGGGCACTCCGTAGTTACGATGAGTTCCAATCTTGGGAAGTGACTTGTAAACTATAGATGGCAGTGACTCTGCTTACTGTAAATCCGGAAAGTTCTAAACACCAATCAAGAAAGAAAGGATGAGGGTAAGAGAATCTGTCACAAATAACTTAAAATTAAAGAAATCAACAAGCAAATGTCTCAGTAATAACACATCTGCACACCATCACCTCAGTCATTTTTGTTTCTATTTCCTTACCCTGTACACTTGATTTCTATTATTTCTCATTATATCCTACTGGAGCACAAGCCACATCTTCCAAGTGTCTAGGACATTTCCTATCTTACTGCAGCCAGGATATTACATCCCATTAGGATTTAAGGAATGATATAATAAAGTTGAGAAAAGCACACTGGAATAGATGAGAACATATGTATATGTTTTAGGTGGCCATGTCTGAAAATTTCACTTAGTGGCCTGAGTTCCTGATATTAATGGAAATGTTCCCTTTCGTATCTTAAGAGGAGTTTCTGAAAAACATTTTTATCTCACTGTCTTTTTTCAAACCTGCCTTATTTAAATTCTCTTTTGGCATGATTAATGCTAGCTGGAGAAGAACAATTCTGGCTTTGTGTTCTGGATAAAAATTTCAAATTTGATTTTCTTCAGTGCTGGAACTGAACATCTCATTTGAGAAGTTTTGATTAAGGTATTTAAAGGTTGAAAAAATCAGGCTGCAAGTTGGGAAGGGGAAGGTTTTATTAGTCTCCCCTTCACAGGTGAGAATCATCCATACAACTTCAAGCTTTAGTCACCCTGCTGTGCATAGCCATAAAATAATTGTGCTTCAATAAACAAACATGTTTCATTAATTAATATATTACTGAAAATGCTACTCAATCATAAATTTGTGGTGTCTAGGGAAAAAAAAAACCCACTAGTAGCCTGCTTATGGAACTCTTTCCTACCCCACTGACCAGTATTGCCTCAGTGGCTGTGTCTGTGGTGTCTAAAGAAGCTCCAAAACTGCCCTCAGGGCCATCCTCCCCACCTTTCATGTTGCAGTCTTCCAAACACGCAGTCCCAGGTGCAGCAGGCAAGGTCTCTGTGGCTGCCTGAGAACCTATAAATGTTCATGGGAGGTAACAGAGAATAAAGGGAGGAGACAGCATATGGACTACAGTCTGCATATGAATACTTACAACCCTATGTTATAAGCACAAGAGTTTTGTTGTGCTCCTGAAGCCAAGTTGTCCATTTGCATTAGTATTCCCATGTGTTAGATTAAGGCTTTTAATCTTTTAGGGGGAATAAAATTAACAACATTTGGTTATTCTTTCCTTCAAGGAATCCTGAAAATAATAAAAAACAGGTCCTAGGAATCCAAGTTTTTTTCTCTGGTATTCTAATCACTCAGAACCACTTTTCCTAGCATTTCATCCATTTATCTGAATCTGGGTGCCATGCAACGCAAATTGAAAGGCAAGCAAAACCAAAACCAAATGGTCATATAGACTCTTTTCACTACTACCAGTCAGTGACTCATTTAATACAAAGCCATTTGGTATAAATTTTCTTGGCTTTACTGCAGACCAAGGTCATAATCAACTCATAATCTTACTCTGCATAATTATAATATATGGTAAGTACAAGGTTATTATGTCTGGAATTGAATGGCAACCAGAAAACAAATCTACTTCCATTCCTGTGAAACCTAGTACAGTGTTCCTAGTGCTTAATAAAAAAACCCCTGTATTTACATCATCTGGTAACAAAAATAATTATGGAATAATACCTGACAAATCCCTTTTTTTCACATAGAGATCACATCTACACATGAATGAATATTCTGCTTTTTTTTTTTTTTTTTTTAACTGATTAGGAGCCTTAGATGATGGTTTACTGTGTATGTTTCTCAATGAATTACTTGAGTTCGAACTTTGTGCTCAGAATTTAATGTGAGGCTATAATCTCTGCATCAAAGGCACAGAGAAAATGACTCAAAGGAACCAAAATGCTTTTACAGGAAGCCCTTTTTACACGCTTGGTGCTGTGGCTGCTTCATACTTATGGATGTGTATTATGTAAGAGGAAGAGGTAAGGAGGAAGAAGAAAAGGTGATGTGGAAGAGAAGAGAGCATTCTCGGTGTCCTCTTGTAAAGCAAATATTGATGCTAGGATAATGATAAGTAGCTAGTATTGGAAAGAAACCTTAAAGTTTCTACATTGTTACAGACACTATGAACTCTATATGGACAGATTTTGGCAGAGAAAGATATTATTGCCTTTGCAATACTGTTAGCAAAATGATTCAGCAAATGTACACAAATGAGCTCTTCCCTCATCTGTTCTTTTCTTCTCTGATCATGATATTACTGCTTTTGCCTCTCAATTTGCACTTCTAATTATTCTCAAAAGTTCAGATCAGGCAGCCTGCTGGAGGCAAGTGAAATGGATTTGGGGCTGCCTTCATAGAGGCAGGAGAAACTTTAGGGTGTGTTACATCTTGCAACAATGGGTTTAAAGATGTCATTTGTTAGCCTTCTCACCCTTGCTCTTCTCTAACCTCCGTCTCCTCCAAGCCTTTTATCTCTTTCCAGCTACATTCCTGAACATTATTAAGCAGACACATTTCCCAGAAGGATACAGGCTTCAGGAAATCCTTTTTTAAAAGGCATGATATTATAATCAACAAAAGCTTTGTCTTTGGAAATTTGGGTCATGTACAGGTTCTTGTCAGTCAACAGGAATCTGACAGAGCCCAATTCTTGACCACCAGGAGAGGGAGCTAAGACAGCAGGAAATTTTCTCTCCCCTGAATAATAAAATAAATTAATAAATGTAGGACTCGTTTTCTTCCCACTTGGTCCATCCCTACATACATGCATGCATTTCTCCTTCCTCACATTTGTCCAAGACGGCCAGTGATTGCTGTCTTGTTTGACAGTCTCTGTGACATTCCTGGCAAACTGAGCAGTATAGCACTTTGTTTCTGCAAAAATTAGTATTTCTATATTAATTATATTTCTATAATAATGTATAGAAATTAATTATATTTTGATATTAATTAATAATGAGTATTACTCCCAGTTTGAATTTTATGTGCTTCATGTTTCAATCCTGTCTTTTACTTGTGGGTTACCACACAGTGCAATTATTGCATAGGTATGAGAAGGCATGCAAGAGGGATGGGGGGGAAAGAGAATTAGCGATATGAAAAAAAGAGAGGGAGGTTTGTGCAGGATACAGCTCAGCTACAGCACATTTTTCTCCTTTTACAGATTTGTAGAAACCAGGTACAGGTCAAAAATGAGAACAAAATTGCAAGACATAATCACTTGAGTGATCACTGTACTCCAGGAAGCAAGGCAGAAATAGTTACAAGAACAATGGCATTAATGCCTCAGGTGGAGGCATGGATTCAAGGCTACCATTCATCCTGCTGGGCACTGTACTGTGCCACATATCCTACTCAGTTTCTCAGACTGGTCCATATGTGGGCATTGAAGTGACAAAGTTCAGATGTGGAGAATACAGCCTGCCTAGACTGATACATCTTCAGTCCTGTGTTTCTTTTAACAGTTTTTTTATTTATGACAGAAGGAAGTTATTCTGAAAACTTGATGTTGCATAACTTCATCAAGACCTACCACCTGTGAAAATTAATAAATCTTTAAGCCCAGAAATACTTGTGTTTTCAGTCTGTGCCAAAACTTTCATTCTTGCTCATGAATATAGATGCCCTTTAGGTCAGTACAATTTTTGTCAATGTATGCCAGGGAGTACAACTATTTTTAGTAATCAAAACCAGAAATGAAATGCTATAGAACATCTAATGGAAAACATCAAAGAAATAGTGCATGTCCTACTGCAGGCTGCATTAGTGGACATTGTTGTGCTACCCATCCAAATTTATCTTTTGGTTTGTCATACCAGCCAGTCCAATTTGAATGCCTGTCTGCACGGATTAATCTTGCATAGACCTTTGCTATTTCAGCTTCTGGCAGAACCAGAAGGAGAGTTCTAGAAATGAACAACTGCCATTAAGGACTTCCTGTCTGTGGAGTCTTGAATTCTAATGTAGGAATTGTCAAAAAGTACTGTTTTAGCTAATTGTAACTGTCAGAGTAAAAGGTAATGAGGACACAAATGGCAAATTGAAAAAGCAAAATCTTTAATTGCCTGTGCACAAGCAGGTAGGACTCCCTCATAAAACACAAGGGAGAAGGAAATGCATGGAACTCCAGGTTTTTAACTAACATGAGCTTCTGAGTTTTGTAGGACTTCAAGACAGCCCAAAGTCATTGACAGCCTAAGCATCTGTTTATAAGTAAATTTCCCTCCTTTCATTATAAAATTGCTTTACTCCAGATGGTGACCATCATGATATTTTCACTCCAGTAGGCAAAGATGCACCGATGATCGCCTTCAGGACTCATATTAAATGGAGTATTGCACCTACTAGCAAAGGGCCATTGGTGTCTTCATTAACCTTCCCCCAAGGCCTAGTCTAATTTTTCACCAGTCGAATGCTGCGCTGTTCAAAACTTAACAAATTTGTCAAAAAGTGTGAACGATCTAATTTGTATGGTAGTGAATTAATTCCCTAGTTTTCCATTCCTAAAGAACTGATCTCATATCTTAGATGAAATAGTTTTGATGTATCTCATCTAGGACTACATAAACTCACCCAAGGTACTATGTGAAGATGTAAAGCTGGACTGAGAGAGTTGGAAGTGGCAGATGAAAAGAATCTTGCAGGAGGAGCTATCTGGAACCTTTTATCAAAATGCGTTTTCATTAAAATATATGATTTCACTGAAGCCAAAATCTTTCATGGAGATTTGTTGGTTTTGATTATGTTTTCAATAGGAAATGTGCCTGAGGCCCAATGCTTTCTAATCATTTATAACCAGAGGCAGAGAAAGAAAAAAGGAATGAGGAAGAGTAAAAAATGGATCTTTTTACCCAGAAAGGTAAGTTTTGACACAATTTCATTTCATGAGAGCATTCATAAAATAGTGTTTACATTCCACATTTTAAACCTGTGAAAGTTGTTGTGGAATTATTTGTCTCTGGACAGCTGCACTTAATACAGTAAAAGGAAAAGAAAGATATCCTTTGTTTGCTTTCTTGACCCTTTTCCAGAGGGCTTACAGCTTTCCGTGACAAAAACTGGACATGTCTGTTTGAGAAAAACTAATAATACTAAACTAATTTAAAATAATTCCCCTTTTGGAACACGAGTGTTCTGTATTGTGTTTAGCATAATGCATTTTGTACCAAGAAAAAATGAAGCAACCTGCTGTTTCTTTGCAAGCAAATTGGTTCCTACCTATAAATTATTCTACACTGTGAAGCAAACAGTTTTCTTTTATCTAGAAATATGTGGGCAGTCTGGCAAAATGTCTGTGGATAATTTGAAAAACCTGCTTTTAGTGACCTAAGTGACTAAACATTGCTTCTGCGGAGGCAACATCTTGACACATTTTAAATGTGTTGCATGGGGCTACATCATTGAAGAGATTCTGTATGGTGTCAAATTACCTTGTGAGGTATCATTCATTTATGGTCTTAGGCAAATGAGTATGGGCTACCATGTTCTTATCTTTCCTATTTGTAGTATATGGCCCAGGGAGAAAGCATGGCCCTAGCTGCCCCTCAAGCCCTCAGGCACCTTGGTATAAATAAAGCTGAAAGCATCATCATACGTTCATCTTTACAACAAAGCCAGATGGAGATCTCTCCTTCGCCTTTTACCATCACGTAGCATGCTCCTCTTTCACAGTACTAAGAACTACTCCATAAACACTGCTAAGGACCTATCAAGAAAGATTCATAAAGTTGTTTGCACCCCAACTGCTTCAGAAAACCTATCACTTATGAGGCCACTGAAAAAAAGATGTTCCCCAGCTAGAGAACAAATATTGCTTATATGACACAGTCCCTGTAACAGGCAAACAGAAGGTTATAAAACAATTTTTTCAAGTCATTGCCATCAGATTGTCAGTTAACAGAAAAAGGCAAAGATATTAAAATGATGGATGAAGAACGTACAGCTAAGCCTCTAAAATCCCTATTCAGCTAAATAGCGGAACTATTTATCAACTGTACAGTATCTCAGCATCAATAGTGCCTGACAAGGGTCTGGGGATCTGGATTTGTTATCTTTCCCCAGCAATCCAATTACACTTTTCTGTATGCACAGGTGAAGAAAGTGCAATATTCTCATTGCTCTAGGGATGACACTAGAGCACTTTGTACAGGAAACACCTTGTGCTCCCACATACCATCAGAATCAAAAATGTAATTTTACAGCAATATAAAACACTAAAGATATAGCAGTAACTACTTTATAACAGTACAAAAACATACAGCATGTTGTGGCGTTCTTTCAAAATGCACTGTTTACCTGGACATCAGTGAAATCAGGGATTTCCCATAGGACAGAGAGGAAAGAAACACCAGAGGCATTAGGGGAGAACCATTTACCAAGGATATGGACCATTTACAGATTACATTTTTTCTTCAGTTACTTTTGTATGGTCTTGCCATTTATTTTTTGGTCATTTTCTTTCAGTATTCCGGTAACTCTGTATGATAATAACCGTTTTCAATGAAAGTGTCCTATTGCTCCTTTTCAGTATTAGTGGCCAAGAACATACGTCAAGAATGCACACATCTAAGGAATAAAAAGGATTGAGACAATATGAGAGGTGGTGGGAATAAATCATTTGTTTGGTGCAATGGGGATGTGAATCTCCATTCCTGATTCTGACAGAGAGCAAACTTTTTTGCCACTCTGCTCCAGTTTGGTTCTCCTTTGGGGAAAGGGTACAATACTACCTTTCCCCTGCAGTTATTCAGATTTCCCACTTAACTTCGAAATTCTTTGAGAAAGGGAGGCTGCATGGGACTGAACAGAATTTAATACAGGGCAGCTTCAGTTTTAGGTACAAGTAGAAATAAGAAAAAGCTAGAAATAGCAAAAAGCCATTTCTAACCAAATGATTCTCAGCCGTGGAAATGAAACCACAAGATCATGAGAGGTCTTAAGGGATAAATAAAGGCAGCGTCAGCCAGCAAGAGGACTACTCCTGCAGGATGAAGGAATACAGAATACATGTTTAAACATTGGCTGCAACAGTTTACGTCAAACAAGGAACTACTAGCTCCTTTAATTTCTGGCAGCAGTTCCCTAGGGAAGAAAAGACAGAGTAGAAGAAATGGTGTTTACATCTGCAGCTATGATTAAAACAACTTCTCAGTCTTCCTCCTGCTCTACTCTTTCCTTGAAGTAGCAGAGATGATGCCAACAGAAGGGGTGCACAAAGACACAGCAGGGCCAAATGGACATCACATTTCCAGAAGCTGGAACTGTACTGTTCCACCAGTTTTTCTTCTGCCCCATGCTGATAGCTGCGGGACAGAATACTCTGTGTGCATTGTTTCACATGCTATACAGCATAGCAAGTCTTCTGATGACGAACAGAGGAAAGAGAATACAGTAATGGCAGTAAGTCTAATTTTCTCCACAATGCACAGAGTGACAGGAAAGAGCCTGCCACCTAAGCGTGTTTATGAAGAAGTAGCTCACAGAAGAATAAACCCCTGGTATTCTGTTCTAAAGTTTCTGTCATTATATTTTCTCAATAACTGCTCTAAAACTTTTTTTTTAAAGAGCTCTCCTAAGACTATTTAACTTAGGAAGTTCAAAGCTTTCATGTTGAAAGAATCCTGACAAAGACAGAAGAGAGTGCAGAAAGCAATTCAGCTTTCTTTTTCCACTTCTCCCTTTTGCCTTTGAGGTCTCTGCATGGTTGCATCAGTGAGATCAAAATTGCCAGTAGGCCCATGAACGACACCTGGCAGCCGTAGAACAAAAAACATAGCACTTTACTATTAATGTTTCACAGTGGGTGATCTTTAGCCCTGTGCAGACACCCAACAAGAGACTTGCACACCACTTAAACTCTCCTAATAGCTTTTAAGTGGGTCCTAAGAGGTGCAAAAGCCTGAAATTGGCCTTCAGCCGAAAAGCAAATTCCATCTGACATATGCCAAAGCATTTCAGGCAACGGACTCCTTATCAATATGTGCCCTTGTGCCACTTCTCAGCACACTTGTTAATGCAAGGAATTACAGCTGTATTCTTACCAGCATTTTGTGCTTGTACAAAACTAGACATCTTAAATTTGAGTTCAGGAAGGCAGAGAGGCAGTGCACAATAAAACCCGAGAGAGGGCCAGAGGGAAAATATATTTTAAAAGCGACATAGAGTTTTAAGCTATTCTACAGGTTGTAAAATATGCCTGCTCAAAAATGCAATTATTGTTTTCTGCTGTTTGCAGTGCACTCTATCTATTCAGGTCATTGCATGAATCAAAGAAGAAGACACTCTTTCATGTTTTCTGTCTAGACCTCTGGGTACTTTAAGCAGACCTCATATGAAGATTTGCTAAGGGATTTAGGGGTTTGCTAACAGATTTTTGCTTTGACTAAGAACTGAGGTAGGTCCCTAATACAAGTATCTTTATAAGCATGGGAAATCTGGGATCTTGACCTATGTCTGTACCAAAATATCAGAGGTACAGCTTCTTTACTTACACTTTTGCTAATAATTTGTTGTAACACACTGATATAGGGTATAAAGCTAGTGTTAACTTGACATCCCATCCGTTGTATTTTCAGCAATTTTACTTCTGGTAGTCTGTTCTGACCTCTACACAATCCTTTTGTATAGGCAGCTATAAAATAAGGGAAATAAAAGCAAATCAGCTTTGATGGCCTGGGAAATATTCCTAGTGCATACACGCATAACAGCAGGCATAAGCTTGCACCTTCCTGTTTCATTTCATCTTGGATACAGACACGTAGATGTGGAAGGATACCTGTGGAGCAGATGAGGAAAAAACTCAAAATCCTCTGCTTTATGGATAGATGAATGACAGCAAATCCTAGAAGCAGCCTGGAAAAAGGATTCTGAGAATTTTATTATGTGCAGATGTTGGTTTGATTACAAAAAGAAAATGTTCCTTATAGTGCAAAGCCCTCTTTAGTCCACCTCTGTCTTTGGGCTACTGTGTCTGTGTTGTGTTATTCAGGACATATAGCCTAGACAAGAGACATGGCACTGAGGATTAGAATAAATATGAACGGGGGAAGTCACCTGAGCCTTCAGACACCCATGCACATACACACACTCCTTCAGTTTGGATTTGGCAGGAATTTACCAGGCATTTCACTCCAGATCTATCTAGACATCTCTGACCCATTGCAGTAAATAGCTGACCTTAACTCAAAAACCGATGTGAAATAATAAAGGACAAAAAATTAAACAGTTGTAGTTATTCCAGAGGGTGACAGAATTAGTGACTCCTAAGAGCTTGAATGAGCTCAGTCTACAGCAGTGGAGTTTGTTTACTGTATAATATTATTTTAGAAATCCTTTCCTTGCTAGTTCAATCAAAATGAACTGCATTTCCTAATACCACACATCCTGAGAGACACTGCCACATGCTCTATTCAAACACAGGCTTAAACTAACCCACCCTGGCAGCAATTATCTTCAAGGCTTTTGAGCCTCTTGGGAGATATTGCCCTCCTCTATTCCAGTGAAGCAGAAAACCATCTTGTATTCAAGAGGAAAAAAAAAAGAAAAATAATCTGTTTCCACATTCACTGCAAATATTTTAAGCATTAACCCTCCTCCCTTCCCCCTAGATTTATTCTGTCAATCTTCTGTGTAGAGTTTATATGAAGGAGAAAGTCTTGCCAAAGCAATAGTATTCATTATTATTACCAATAACCAACTGCTTTTGAAGCACAGATAAAGGGTGGGCTAAGCATTGAATGTTTAAACACATTCACTGTGGCTGTTCTGGTCACCTTCTGAGTTCACCTCCTGTAAATCATTGAGATACACTGTACTGAAAGAAAATTTAAGGTGATTTGTATAGGTACGTGTAGCAACTCAACTGTAAATTCACAGGCACTAGCCTTCACCTAGGAAGATCCTGATTCCCACTGCCTGATAACAAGCATGGAATTGGGAAAATTGCTGCATGAAAATCATATTTTTAATACCAAGATACACTGAGATTCATATAAATTAGTAAGATATCTGTTTAAAACAGGTAATACAACGTACTCCTTTACACAGCAGAGAGTGGAATTTGCTGCCACAGGTGTCTGTGGAGCAGATAGTTTTAGCAGGTTCAAAAAAGGATTCCACAACTTCATGATCTTTAAAGAGGTTCTCTTAAAGAGAAGAGGAAGGGATGCACTCTCTAATATGCTTTGCTCCACCATTTCAGGTACTGCTGGTGGAATGTAGAGGGAAAACAAATTGCAAAAAGCAACTCCAACAGCTAATTGTCTTTGTTGAGGACAAAACACTGAGCTAGATGGACTGCTGGTCTGTCTCAGTTGGGAATTTCTTATGTTTTAGTGAGTCATGTTTTACGGTCAGAACTAGGGAGTGGGCACAACAGCAGAAATGTAGCATGCATACACCTATTACACTTGCAGAGCATTTGAGTCAGAAGTTAAACACAGTGCCATCCTGTAACGTATCTGACAGCTTAAAAGTCAGTGATATAGCTCAAATTCTGCATTTTGAAACTCTAGATAGATGCTAATGACTATAAACATAATATTAAACTTAAACTGACCAAATAATGTAATCTCAAGCAATTGTTATTCACTGTTGATCATTCTAGATGCAACAAAAAGAAAAAGGGAGACTTCACTGAGGCATTCTGCTTTTTGAGGCCATGAGATTTTAAAGTGAGTTCGGAAATAAAATTTTTAAATGATGATGCAAAAATGTGCTTTCAGGGCTACAGTAAGTTCTACTTCCCTAAATAGCAATGTCCTGCTTTAGCTTTAGAGGACTGGAAACTTTTATAGAGTGAAATAGTGACCACAGAAGGAACTGAAACATATCATCATGTTTTGGACTCTTCTCTTCAGTGACCTCTGAACCTTTCCTGTAGAGAAAAACCCAAGGCACAATGTCTGTATATATAATAGCGCTGCCTTGAAGCTCAGACTGTTTTGAATCTAGGTTTTTAGTCTGGATACATCTGTATCTATATTTCTGATTTGCAGAAATATTAAATTCTTTTTTTCAATTCCATTTGTATTATATAGATGGGATCTTTCTTCTCAGTCCTCTCCCCATACTTTGGCGAAACAGGTCATTAGACCAGCTGCTATATGAAGTCTGTGAACTTGCTAGGTTATGTCCTTTCCTTTTTGACTGCTGGGAAGATTGTTAAACACAGTCCTTTGTAAGGATCTGCTCACTAGCTCACTTCACCGCTTTTGAGATAAGATACTTTGAAATGGCCTCATCTTCCACTAACCTATAGAATCCATTACTTTGGTTGTGCTTCAATGTAGAGTTTAGCCAAAATGTTAGCTCTTTCTAAATTTTATACCTTTCACAAATAAAATTTTATTTCAAATAAAAATAAACATAAGCGGAGGATCTCCACACCTTTGCTTCTTCTGATCCTGCACTCAATTTCATCCCATCACCACGAGTAATACCTCAGCACCCATCTTGATCAATCCCTCACCATTTTTGGTGGATGAACACTTCAAAAATCTCCACTCCTGTCTGCCATTGTTAACCCAAGTAATAACAATCATATTTTTTTAAGTAGTTTTTCTAGGCAATAACTATTTTTCTGCTGTTTGAATGTGCTAAAGTAAAAAAAAAAATTCTAGAGATGGTCTCTACACAGCTATGGTACTGGCAGTCAGTAAATGCTTGGTAACAGCAAACAAGGCTTGCTTATTTTCTCCTCTGAAAAATACAGTTACAAATTTATGATCACAAATGAGAATTTCCCTGCCATGCTGTATATACAGTCTCTCTCTCTGAGACCTTTGCATCAGCTACTGCAAGACATAGCGAACATGATCTTATAGTTTTAACGCAGCCATGAAGTTTCACACATTGTTTTATAAAGAATAATTATAACCCATGATCTGTTGGACACAGTCATACTTGTCATTGTATACATTGTTATTCACCTTCTGATCATCCTCTCTAATCCAGACTAGGTCAGTAGTGTCCAGCCATCAGTTATTAGAACGGGTGATGAATATGGTGAAGAATTAGGTGGCAACTTAAGGTTATTTCTTCAGAGGAGTGGAGTCTGAAATGGTGTGAAGAGGAGGCAGTTGCATATATGATAACTGTATTTCTCTTTCGTGACTCCAGCATGAAACCTCTAATAATTACTGATCCAGAAGCAGTCAGGCATATCTCTAAGAGGGGTGCTTGAAGAGACTAGGGTCACTCCACTGACAGAAAAACACTCTACTCTTCAGGCTCTCTTCTGTGTAGACATTGTTTCTTCTCTGACAAGTTCTTTGGATGAAAACTACCTTACCGTTGGAAGCAGAAGATGAAGACAGGATTGAAAATGATACCATCCTCCTAAGGAAGAATACAGTAGAATAGCCCTTCACCCAGAGAAGCTCTAAGTGGTGTTAACTGCTGTAATAATTTATTTTTCTTAGACACGCTGAGGTGGCCTCCATCAAGCTGCACAGGTAGGCTGTTCTAGATATCTCATGGCAAAGATGGTGAAAATAAACAAGATAATGTGTCCTCTTCTGGCTTGTGTCCAGAAGGCAAAGAAACAGGGTTTGTGGCAGTACCACAGACTTCACTGAGCCAGTGTCATGGTAGAAACAAAGGAAATTTTCCCTTTCTGATACTTCTTTTAAAAACTTGTCAGGTTTTGTATTTCCATCCTCAAAATAACAAGTCAAAAGGCCAGGCCTCAAATGTGCATACATTGGCTTTGCAAAGGTATTTTTTGGTAATACAAGATACAGTTAATTATATTGGCCCCAGTGCTCATTTACACATTTCAGTTTGCAGCTCAAGAGTTCTGCCCTGGAACAGCAACACTGACCGTATTTCTGAACCAGATGGCTGCCAGCAGGAGACAGGCTAATTCCCTGGTTCATTTGTGTGTTATGGGAACACGGGCCTGGGACTGACCTCCTGGGTCACAGAGTCCAGACCTTTGCTATCACAGGCAGCCCTGTCACTGAAAGGTAATACATTAGCAAGGAGCTGATGTATGGCTTGCTCTTCCTGCTGTGACTCTTTTCGTGGCTCTGCCCATTTTCTCCTGGGAGACAAGGCCTTGTCCTTCAGCTGCTTTTGTTCCCAGGGTTAGCTAATGATCCCTTCCAAAATCACAGCATGACAAGCTTTGTTAGCCTTCTCCTAGAATTCATAAAGCATTTTTATTTTTCAGTTTAGACTGAGCAACAGACACAGTGGCTGTGTGTTTTAGGTTCAGCTGTGGACTGAGTGCAGCACTGTGGCAGAATATAGGAACTACAGAAAACCTTTAGTCTCAGAGAAAACTGCTCTGGCACAGCCAGTATCAAAAGCAGCTCAGGCTTTTTCAAGAAATGCAAGATAAGACCCAGTATATGGGATATAAGGGAGTAAGACTAGGAATTTTAGGATCTAACATAAGGCTATTACATTAGGAGGTTATGCTGAACTTCCTCCAGGAGGCCTTCTTGCACCGTTAGAGCAGCCCAGAATGAGGACAACTCAAAGTGTGTCTTAAGTTGCCCTTGGGATTTATGTTACAATGGTAAAAAATGCAATATTAGATCTTCCTCAGAGTTAAATAAAGTTGCTTAAAGGTTGCAAAGTGAGATAGGAACAAAAGTAAAATTAAAAGTTACAAGTTCCTGCCTCCTAGTCTGCATTCAATCAATGAAACCACATGTTCCCTCTCCTTAAAAATCCAGCTTTGAAGACATGGCCCTTATCGGCCTGAGGTTTGACTGTTCCAGCTTTGTTATTTTGGTTTGGTTTTTTTTCCCTCCAGTCCTTACTACCAACCACAGACAGAGGCATTCAGAAGAAGACTGGTGTCACAACGTGGCGCTCAGTTGACTGAAAGCACTTGCAGAAACCCTTTTTTTATTGAAAGCATGTAAATGGACAGTACGATTTACAAGGTTACAAGGAAATAAGTACATGGCTTCCCCTGATGCTGTGGTTAAGACTGCTTGGAAACTATTGTGTTGCATGACAGAACAGCACAAACACACACTGCTGAAAGACACAGCAACTATTTAAATCCACCTTTGTTTTAAGTACCAACTACTAAAGTGACCGTGCTGGTTTTACCGTGTTCTGTCTGACAGTGGGTGATAAAAGTCCTTTTAAATACTGAAAAGTTACAAGCCTGCCTTTTCTGAGTTGCAGGGGGAATTTGTCTTTGTGGTTTTTGAATGGCACTGTGGAGCCAAACTGAAAAGTTGTTGCATATACTGTGTCAACTATATGCAGGAGAAAGCAAATATAAACATGGAATATGGAGACCCACATGAATTAAAGTGCCTAGATTTTATGGCATCTAGGTTTTAATGTACCCTGAATGAGACATGGTAGAACTCATGGTAGTTATTTTATTTCATGAGCAAATGTATACCTTACGTTGGTAATGCCAGCATACTTCATACAGGCAGATTACCCCAGTCTCTTGATTCAACAGCATCACATGGACAACTTTATGCCAAAATTACATAATATTTGTGTCTTTCACCACTTCTTGCAATTCTATTGACATAAGATTGAACGTGCCATCCTAGTCTTCAAACTGAGACAACAAAAAAATGCAATAGATAACTGAAAATGTCAACTCTTAACTCTGTTCATAGAGTGCTCTTTATTCAAATATTATTATTTTCTGAAATATATTATCTTGAATTGTAAAATAAAATATTCTGCAAATTACAGCAATGAAATGGCTTATTATTGAAAGTGTCCTTATTATTTGCAGTTGGTCACATTAGTCAGATGTAGGGCTTCTAGTTTTATGTTCAATGCTCACAATTCCTATGATTGATTTTCGGGTGGAAATGTTAATAGAAAGATATGTAAAACAAACTCATCACAACAGCTGGAAATTCACTTTTCAAAGCCTCCTCAAAATTCACACAAATGTGCCCATTTTTCAGGAATTTCTGCTTCCAGGGCCAAATTCTCCATTGATTAAAACAAGCCATTTGATTGTGCTTGTCCAGCAGAGAACATACTGTACAATATTTTCATATTTCAAACAGGCATTTTAAGAAATGAGTAAAAAGGTGCTGTATCATTTTTAGCACCTTACAAAAGCTTTTTCAGGTTTGGTTCTAAACCTATCTAAGATTTGTGGAGAAATATTAACTTTTTTAAAGTAATGCCACAATCTGGTAAGGAAATTTGAGAATATGAATGTTCTTCCCTCCTAATAAAACAAGCAAAGCAAAAAACCGTTCTGACCTTCTTTCCAATGTTGTATGCTAATATGTTAGAACAACATCTAGTCCTGTATGCTTTACTAACAAAATTAGCATTGGTACTGTTAGCAGAGTATAAAATAGACTTTACTGTGAGTAATAGTTATGTTATTGCTTAATTTTAAATATTCAAATTTTTGAAGGGGACACAGTTTTATTCGCACTAGGCTGCAAGACTATGCACTTTATTTCAAAAGAAGCCAGAAATTATTAAAATTGGTAACAGAAGGTGCTCTCTAATAAAAAGTACAGTTTGGAGAAACTACTACAAAATCATAGTAATGGATTCCTTTCCCATGTATGAAGCTTCATGGCTCTGAATCTATTCTACTGCCTTTGAAGTAAATGGAAAATATCCCATTAGTTTCAGTTGGCCCTTTGTTTTGTTTTCAGAAATATTTTTTAAAGTTTCTCATTTACAAGTTCCCATGATTTAACCTTGGGTGTGATCTTGAAAGAATTTTTATGCACATGAATAGACAGAGTTACTGAAGTCAATGAGCCTGGAGGGCTGGATCCAACATCACCACTTATAGTACTATATTCTGTTAACTGCATGGAATGCCAATCACATCACTTGATTTCTCCATCCCACTTTATAATTCCAGATATAATTCCAGCTCTGCAGCTTATGCAATATTGCTAACAATGGCAGCTGACTAGAAAAACACAGTTAATACTTTGTGGAATGACAAGGATATAAAACTGCAAGAGAGTACTTTCAATACATTAAGAAAAAAAGCAAAAAGGCAATTTTCTTCAAGTTTCTTGGGACTGTTCTGAATGACATTTAGTGTAATAGGCTTGAGAGCAATATTTTGAAGAAAGTATTTGAAATTTTGTTTTACATAAAGTCAGTTGATTCAGGCATGCAATTACTGCTGCATCAAGGGATTTTTTAAAGACCTGAATAACAAACAAGATAATGGGCTTTATCAGTTTCATAGGCTATTTAAGTGTCTAATTCACTTTTCAAAATGAAAATTTATCCCCAAGTTTCATCTGGTGATGCAATGCACCATCATGCACTGTGCAAAATCTAGCAGCCATGGTTTGATTTAATTTGAAGATAAAAACACCACTGTATGTTATAGCAGTTTTGCTAATGATCATCAGTCAAAACTAACTTATTCCAGGCATTGTTCTCTTTTACTCTTATCCTCACATCTTTCTGCAAAATCAATGCTATTTTATTTGCTGTCAGCTAAATTTTCTAAAGTGCTTTTTGTTCTTCTTCTCCCTCACCCCTCCTCCTCCATCTTAGTGAAGATATTGGTACCAGTAAAATGCTGAGGAAGAAGTCAACTGGAACCATGTACTGGATATTCTTTCCTCTTACTCTGTAAAAATAAACCAAGTTCACACAAACACATCTGTATTTCCACCATTTATTTCCCTTTTTCTCTTCTGGGTATTTGTTCTACATTCTTTCTCCCTCATCTTCCCACTCCCTAAAGTGAATTACAATCCACTCCAGCAGGTTTCTGTGGATTTCCGCAAGTGTGGACTGGTTTCTTAACTGTTGTTCTCTCCTTCCCATGACTTACATAAATTAAATGGTATCTGGATTTTTGAAAGGACTGCATTTAGTTGAAAACTGAATACTTCTTTGATTCTTAATTGTTCAAAACAGAATTTCTGAGGGTTTTTTTTTCTCTCTCTTAAATATCAAAGTAATTGAGTCTCTGGCAGCTCCAACTAAGTTCCCCTTAGATTTGTGAACGGAACTTTTTGTTTCCTTTAATGCACTGTTATTTTTCCAAAATGGCATCAATGAAAAGAACATAGAAAATAAATCCATTTTTCTTGCAAGAGGTCTTGTGTGCAAAATAGATGGATTTAAGGATGTCCAGGCTCTGCCCATAGGATATAATAAGAACATTTAACACTTACAGTAAGGTACTTTTCTGCTAAATGACTTTTCATCTCTCAAGTATAGTAGAAAAATTAAGGAATTAAGCTCCACTCCAATAGAAAAACAGCAAAAGGATAATTAAGAAAGCAACGAACATTAGAAAACATGTAAAATCCCAGACTATGCAGCTAGGCCAGTTCATTAAGTTCAGTCTAACTTGATTTCAGCTGTAACTATAATAATATCCAGCAGACACCCCCCTGCTAAGAGCTGAATCTGCAAAGAATGTCTTGACCTACTGATTTTAATAAAACACTTGTTTCAAGTGCTTCTTTTTAATTAAATGTCTAGGTCTGGGGATGCTAGGTACTAAAGAAAGAGTACTGGATACCCAGGAAGTAGGCACTACATAACTGAATAGATTTGCTAATTATAAGATTAACAAAGAAATTATTAAAATTACTATTTAACATTGGTAAGTGATAATTTATTGGGAAAAGACTGCAGAAGGATAGTTCAGGAGTCAAGAATAACAAAGTGGTCAAGGACTTAAAAAGTTAGAAAGAGTATATCATGAGACATTTCCTATGATGAAAAGTAAAATACCTACACATTGAATTCCCCACACAATCGTAATTGGGCAAAGGCAAAAATATGCAAAATAAAGAAAATGAATTGTACCTCAATAAGGCATCTAACCAGGATAGATGACTTCTGGATATAAACAACATAAACTTGTGATATGAGTCCTGGATTACCTACTATGTTATTACCTTCAGGAGATCAAAGAGATTAAATAAATATTTTGATTGCACTATGTTTGTTTCAGGGCTCTGATGGTCTCCTATGGGAGATATTTGTCCACCTGCCTTGATAATGGGTTTGGGACATTTTCCTCTATTGGCTGCCGGACAACACTTGCAAAGGACAGAAGGAGTGGATGCACCTTGCCCCCTTTTCCCTAGCACTGTTCTCCTCTGTTCCTAGCATCAGCACAGTCTCTAAGAGCACATTTCATATGGCTCAAAAAAACATGCTTTGAGTTAAATTGGTTGTCACGTTTGGGTTTAAAATCAAAAGCTTTTTCTCTCCCAACTCTTCTTGAAGGGAGGGTATTATTTGTTGTCCTACGTAGTGTCAGTAGTGTTCCACTTCCTATGCTCACACAGGGGCTCACGTGGGAGTGTCCTTTAATAAATTCACAAGTAAGCGGTTGCTATTACTTGTGAATCCTATGTTATTCCTACTGCCAGAATTGTTTTAGATTTTCATCTTAAACTGGGCTTTAAAGCATACTTTCTGGCCTCTAGCATATGATAGTAGACAAAGGAAATTATGTGAATGATTGCAAGGCTCCCTCCAACATTCTTCTACAAATACTAAGGATACTGGTACAGAATCAGTATTCTCCTCACATCTCTACTGAACACACCAGGTATACAATGCTGCCACAAAGGATTTGCAAATCCCATGTTCTCAGATGATCTACACTCAGATGACCTCTGCTCTATGATAATGCCTGCTCTGCTGCTTTAAGGTAGCTTTGGTACTTGCAAAATTTAGAGGCACTTCAAATTGCTCTAAACCGTTCTGTCTGGTAGCAGCCCCTGCACAGCCATTTGCCATCTGAGAGCAATTGTAAGCAGATGCCAAGCAGTTGCCTCTGGTAAACGGTTGGCTCTGGCCCATCTGACCCCATGGGCAACTCACTTTTTGTGGCCAGGCTAGTGATGGAATTTTCAGCTAGGAATAAGCATTACCACTTACTCTTCTACTTTATTCTACCAGAGCAAAGCTAGACAGCAAGACAAGTTCAGAGCATTTGTCTATAGGGTAAACAATATATACATCCAAAATCACTGAAGTATTTAGCATTTTAAGTATGAAGAACTGCTCAAAGAATACTACATAAGTGTCTAGAAATTAATCTTGATGACCTGCAGACTGTCTCCCCACAGACAATGAAAAGAGAGCTTTCTTTTCCCCACTTTTTTTTTCCCCATAAGAACAGGTGATGGGTCTAGTGATGAGAGTACTGGGGCTCTGGTTCATGTGAGTTCCCTAGGAGGGACAATGCACCACTGACAGCTTCTTCCTAGCCCATGAATCTTGCTGAGTGAGATTTACTCTCACCTTTTGGCTGCTGAGACACTTCAACTGTTCTGTTGTTAGAGCCATACAAGGGCTTTCTTTCTCACATATGTCAGATGGAAGTGGGGGTTGTGGAAAGGGTCTGAGTATGTCCCCAGTCTCAGTGATGGGGTGTTCAGCACACTTGCCTCCTCTTGAACTAATGGGGATGCATTTATGTGAAGACTGCTTTCATCCCCACCTCAACTACTGTGGCCACTGTCAAAATTGAAGGATGTCCTCAGAACATTACCAGCACCTTCTGATAGATTGGAAAAGGTGTTGTCTGTACTTTGTCTGAGAATACTGATTATAGACTTACAAGCAAGAGAACAGAAATTACAATGTTTAACACTTTGCATTACAAGCAAATCAGAAATGAAATTGTTTGGGACAAAGCCATGGGGCTATCTCTTGACTAATATAATGTCTGCTGTAAATAAGACAGATGTGAAAGTTTCTGAAAGAAGAGCTCACAGTAATCCTTTGTAAAGGAATTGCTAGTCAACCTAGATATAGAATTTGCAATTATCTCCCACTATAATTATTGAGTCAAAACCCAGATGGGAATAATAGACACGAAAAATAAAATTCTCTAATTCTATTTAACAAAAAGTTAGAGTCAACTAATACTGGGATAACATTCCAAAGGTAACTGTTTGAATATTTTAATAAAGTTCCCCATTTTCAATCATATAATCATAACAATGTTAACATCTGAGTGTTTTCTAAATTCCAAACTATTATTCCTACCATTTAGAGATGGTGATTATACAAAGAAAATAAGATTTCAGTCTCAGGAAGGACTGTCAAAAATCAATGAAACTTATCGCTATGGCAGTCAAGCCATGAGTGAGATCAGGAAGTTTTTCAGACTAAGTACTATTAGCAGTGCACACACTACAGTAACACTTGATTTACATTTAAAAGCATGTTGTAAATATGAACGAGTCACCAAAATTTTCTGTAGGGTAGACAAATATGTAGACAAACTATTTGAAGCAGAAAACTGAAGAACTGGTATTTTGGAGATTCTCAGCAACTACAGGTAGCTTGATTTCTAACAGGATTTTAGATGCTTAGTATTAGACAGGTATTTATTTTTCAGCAGTGTATATTTTCTGGTGGAAAATCCTGAATCAATGATTGTATTGCTATGATTAGATTTTCAATTTTAAACTGAATTTTAAAAGTTTTCAGATGCTTGTTCATACAAACAGGCATCTTCCTACTGCTGACCTGGGACCAGATGACTCCGAGGGTTGATTCCAACCAGTGTCACACTTTTTTGAACAGGGAACATATAATCAGCTACTGCACCTCCTCTTGGCCAGTTTTCCACAGCCCACCCTGGTTCTCTGGAGAAAAGAAAAGATAAGCCGTGGATTTGGATATACACAGATGTGGATCCAGGCTTCCTTCTGGCATATATTCTGGGAACAAGACACCAGAGCCATGTTCACATAGCCAAGTCCAGGTCTCACGGTTACCAATGACAGATAAACTAGCTTTAACTAACTAGGAAGTCTGAAAAACAAATATTTTATTAAGGCTGAAGTGAGATGCCTTGGAAAATCTCAAGAGTTGTATTTGTCATTACTATTAAAGAAGAAAACATATTTTAAAATTATAAAATTCAACATACTTCTCATTTTCACTGATTGTTTAGGAGGGACAAATATAAAATAATCAGAATTTAGAGCTAGAACAGTGCATAACTGCCCCAAAGCAGTAGAGGTTAAATGCAATTAGCCCTAGCTTCCACATCAAAGTCAGATCTGTAAGAGTTTCTGCATGACTTGCTCCTAGTTTCAGCCTATAAAAGTTTAAACTGGAAATACTGTCCTGCAAAGAACACAGTTTGTAGACATGGAATTAGATTAATATGATTATGAGGAATTACTTTGTTGAAAAACTTGAAAATAAAATAGAAGATCCCTCAAACTTTGGCATATTATTTCAAACCTCTCTCAGCTGGACCCAACAGTTGTTGCCAGCTGATGGCAGTTCTCCATTAACATTAATGGGAGCCTTTGGCCAAATCCCCAAGCCCTGCAGTAGACATCTACCCTTTATAATTTAGGGAAGAATTGAAAAGATGGTAGAGTAAGACCTAACAAACATGAAAAAAAAAAAAATCAGCAGAAATAAAATTGTAACTGGAATTGTAATAGAAGACAACAAAAACACTGCAGAAGTTTGTATTTTGTAAAGGAATGGGGTTCTTGGATTCCAACAGGGCCCTGAAAAGGTAAAAATAGAGCAGATGTGAAAAGGAGTGACAGAAATCCTAACAGCTTAGGAAGCTCTGAAGCTTATCATCACCTCCACAAATAGTGGTACACGCCTCCATGATGGTGCAGAATGGAAGATACGGTATTATTTTCCAGGTATGAATCAAAGTGACACTTTCTGACTGTATACCGTGTTTTGTTAGTGGGTAATCAGCTTCTTGGAAAGAAACTTATCTGTCCTTGTTTCAGCAAAGGGAACGTGGAAGAAGAGATGTAAGAAAACTGTGCTTTTCCAAGCAAACAGAAGTCAAAACAGTATTTTACACTAGATGAGCTCTTGTTATAGCTGGCTGTACACTAAATAAAATTTTGCAGGGTAAAAGCTCATTTGTCCTCTGTCTCTTCACACTGTATGTGCACTGAAATAAAGTGACACACATTCAGGGGTAACGATGTCAGTCCTTGCAAGCTACTGTACCTTGTAACAACTTGTGTTCTCTTATCCCACATCTTGCAACGTAAATCCCATACCAAATCAGACCCCCTACATGTGAGTAGAATTTGACACAAACAGAAAGAAAGATTTAATGGAATTATGCCAAAAATACTTTTGGACCAAGCTGTATATAATAGAATTTCTGCCAGTGAATTGGGTGACAGGAGCAGAAAAGCTAATAAACTCTTGCTATGCTATCACCTTTAAATTTAACTATAGACAAACAAATGTCAGAATGCATCATTTCCACCCTATGGGGAGCTGCAAAAATATAGATTTCAAATGAAATAGCCATTCTAAAGGCAGAAAGGAAGTTGAATTTAAAGCAGTCTAATCCAGTGTAGCTGGGGATCTCCAGCGCGCGGTGTGAGAGTGTATATTTACACCTGGAAGAGCTGTGATGCAATGTAGGGTACTTATATAGGGCAAAGATGAAATGAATGGAAGATGTACTATGTGCTCTAGAAAAAGGCCAGTTTCTTAAAGAGTTGAACAGGAAGAATTAAATTCAAGTATTAATTTAACATGTAAGGGACTGTTCTCTGAGTTGTGATTAGCATTGTAATTCTAACTTAAGAAACTCAGATTTGGTCAACATTTGTGTGATAGACCATCTGTGTTGCCTGTTTCCAACAAATGTGCAAGACACTTCCATAGTCATTCAAGTCACTAATCACAGCTTTTTTTTCCGTTCCCTTTCAGCTGTAGTGAAGTTCAGAAAGTTATCTGTAACTTGTAAATTAACACTGCAAACAGTTTGGCCCTCTTGCAAACCTCTTGCCTTGGCTTACTCTGTATCCTTTCTAGCTGTCTTCTTACTTTGCATTCCATCATACCTATAGTTAGATTCATTTTTTTATGAATCAAGAACCAACAGAGGAAAATGGCTACAAAAAATAACAAAGACTATGTTTCACAGTAACTGATGTAACCTAAAAGTTGCATAGAGTTAGAGAAGAACTGTGATTTAGGACTGATACAGGGAAAGGAGTTACAGTCATAAAAATAAAAGGAAACTCTACTGGCACACTAAAGAGTGCTTCTCCTCTTCCCCATTAAACTCTATTACTGAAATTAACAGTTTGATGGAGAAGGACTTTATAAGGAATTTCTCAGGGATGGCATTTTAAACATGGGATCTACTTTCTCCTTCACTTATAAATGAAAAGTAAAGAAGTATCATCACTAACGCCATCATTTTGAAAAAGTGGTAAGTTCTAAATAAAATATAAAGTCTGTGTTCTGAAATATGTCTGCAAGGAACACAATGCATGTGTGTATATATGTATATGTTTATATTTTCCTGTGAATTTTTTTCCCTTCCTTCTAAATCTCTTACAGCTTTATGCAGAGAAATGGTATCAAAGCGGTTAAAAACATAATATTAATGCTGTACTACACTGATGTCAGCAATTTATGACAGGATGGTGGGTTCCAGTGCCAGAAGCTATGGCACAGGAGAGACTATTATTTTAACAGCATGATTCTCTATGAAAGCCTGTCATCTTCTGTTCTTGAACCTTTGCTAATATACTAAGGCGACATGCCCAGATAGAAAAGGAATGTTTTTCAGCTTTTATGTGGTGGCTATTAATATAGTTACTGCTATACAATAAATATGCTGCTACTGTTTGCCATCATTTTAAATTGACAGAGACATAGGAACCTCTTGGGACGCCATTGTTTCTAAAGGGCCACATCCTTCATTCCTTATTCAGATGAAACTCTTAATAACTGAGCTCAGGAGAAACTTGCCTTATAAGAATTTTAAGCCCTTGAGACCATCTGCATACAAATACCATGCCATGTCCGGCCACATTCACTGTAACTGACAGGGCATAATGCAACACACAAGTCTGATTTTTTCTGCATTGCTGCTCTCATACTCCTTTGACATTGTTCTGACATGCCTGACAATACCATAGTCAGATCCAGCACGTGCTCAGCAGAAGGAAGAGAGGTGTAAACATTATGACTGATTTACCATTTTATCTGATTAATAGCCCACACAACTTACAGTGACTGAATAAAAAGTTCAGCTCTGTAACTCTTCCTAGAATTTCCTTTCTTTCTGCTTCCACTTTCCCAATTCACTTACCTGTATGCCAAAGATTTCCTTACTTCCTTTTCAAAACCAAATGAAAGGCAGACAAAACTTTCTGTCTAGTAAAGAGATTTTTCATGTATGGCATTTACCAGCTGCATATGGTTTTCTTTCAGCTAACAAGTTCTTGCAACATCATAGCCAAGGACTACAAAGCTAATTCTTTAAGGCCCACTGGACAGTTTTACATTGTCATAGCTTACACACAGGTTTTTCTAGGCAAATTATCAACAATGCCTGTTCTTGAAAAGATAGTTCTGTCTACCCCATTCATCAAAAAAGAAATCTGAGTCATCAAGATGAGCAGTTGCACCATCCCAGTCACCTGAGCCAACGTGTCACTTCAAGCCATCAGGTCACTCAAAGAATCAGCTCAGTGATCTGGGTGAGCAAGAAAATTCTGTGGGATCAGCAGAACTTACACAAAAATCATCTACATAGAAATATTTATATCTATGCATTTGAATTTCCTATATGTCTGTAAAAATAAAATACTTCTTTAATGTTAAATCAAAGCAGCTGTTAATTCCTTTTATACCAAAATTAAAATCTAACATGCATGTGCAAATTACTGCTCATATTTGAAGTAGTACTGCCAGTAGCTGGTTGTTTTTCATACCTCCTCATACATAATTCCTGCTCAGAAAGTTTACCACCAACCTTTCACATACTTTGTTGCCTTCACACACCCTCATCTGTTTTTATGCCAAAAATATGTGAAGTAAAACTTTAAAATTCACTGGAAAAAGCAGAAGTGTACAACTATTTCCCTTATACATAAAAGACAAGAAAGAGAAGGGGGGATAAGAAAAAAGAAACAAATCCAAACCTGTCTCCCTGACTGCATCACTGCTGGAATCAAAAACTGAAGAGACTTCAGACAATGTTGAACAAGATCTCAGCAGAGGAAGCAACTAATCACCGAAATAGGTGATCTACTGGTCTGAGCACAGAACTGCAATTTGTATGAGCATATGTTGTAGAACTAGAAGAGGCATCCTGGGTCAGTGAATTCAATTCCCTGCTATCATAAGTAATCATGTCATATAATCCCATTCATCTCATTTGAGCTCCATCTTAAAATCCTTTTTATGAATTTTCAGAATTAATGCATTCATAGCTAGTTTATATTCATTTGTTCTTGTGTAACCTTGTCCTTTAACAAAAATAGCTCATTCTCCTCCTGCCCTCTGTTTATTTATAGAAAGCAATCATACTTTTTCTCAGCTACTATTTCACTAGGCTAAGTCCAGCTCTTTCAGTCCCCTCATGTAAAATAGCTTCTTACTCCTCTAATTATCAAAACAGCTGGTTTATGTACCTGCTCCAGCCCAAACATCTTTTTTCTGAATATTCTCTACAACGTTCCAAACAGTATTAACCAGTCCTAATATTAACCATCAGGTTTTCATTACCTACTGGAAATACTTCACTTCATATATACTAAGATGTTTTCCTTCTCTCATTCTCTCTCCTCATCTTTTCTTTCCATTCTCTCTCTCTGTCATGGCCAAGTCACACAAGTGTTTTGTGATTGACTCATATATCCAAATTTCTCTTCCCATTTGCTGTTTTCCTAGCTTGCAAGCTACACTTTTTGTTAATTAACAATATAAACATATGAATACCTTTTTGTTGGTTTTGCTTAATTTCATCATAAATCTGTTCTTTCTGTGCCTTAGAACTGTCAAAGATTTCTAATATATTATTGCAGTACACAAATGATAATTTTTCTCATATTTGTGTCATTGGTTGATTTTATTTTTAATAAACCAACTTCCTAAATGAAAATGCTAATAATTGTCAGCTCCAAAGATAACAATAGAGGAATTCTGATAATAATAGTTCTGGATAAAAATTACACCTTTGTTTAGCTTTCTTCCCTTTAGGTGTTTTACACTTAGACAACCAGTTGTTTCTAAGACTCGTAAGTCTCTAAGAGACTTACTCAGTCAAAATAATTTCCTCGTATCAGATGTTCTCTAGAAGTCCAGATAGAAATGGTGTGCTATAATTTTCTTCTAGAAAAACAGTTATCTTATTAAATACACTCATCAGGCTAGCTTAGCATGACTCCTCCCTCTAACTCTGCCTAATGCAAACTGCATTCCATTGCATTTTTCACAGTAATCTATGTTCTTAAATACTTGTCTCAAAATGTGTTTTAAATTCTTGATTATTATAAAGGCAAAGAACCATTAGCCACAATGAAAAAGATGATAACTTCTTTCTTTTTGTCTTACTTTTCATATGTTCTCCAACAATGAAGGATGTTTCAGGAGTTCTGTGACTTGACCAAGTAAGCTTAGTGACTCAGCAGCAGAGTTAGAAGGAACAAGACTTAGTAGTAAAATCTCACCTTTTTGAAGCCAACATAAATTTCCCAGTGTTTTCTGCAGAGCTAGGATGTCTCTTCAGTTTCTGTAATATGCTTCTCCCTCTTCTAATCACTGAAGTATAATTGCACTAAGTGGCTCTTCAGTTACTAAACTTTTAAAAGCCATTTTGTTGGTAGTGCTGATGATAGTTTTTGCCTACTTCTGTGCTTGATTTCACATGATTTCACAGAAGTGCTCATCATGCATTATTTCAGTAAGATAAGCTTAGGCAAGCAGCACGATTTAAAATGTACTGACTCTATAATCTCTTTAAATAGTTCCAACATAGCATTAACTTATTATAGGGAATGAAAATGACAGTATAATACCAAAACTGAATCAAGTAAACTATAAATAAAATTTCTGTAGAAAGACAGATCTCATGTCAGGCTATTTGCACCAAAGAGCATGATGATAATGTACAATATTTGTATATTTGATCTAGAAATGTTTTAATAACTTTTGTTTATTTGTATGGGAGTCATACTAATAAACAATGATAACATTTTCTGTTCTAAATCTTTGGAAACTGTGAAACAAATTAAATGAGGTAATACTATTGTATTTTTGATAAGTCTGGAGAAACCTGAATAGTTCAGCAGATTTAAATCTTCCTTCTCTTGATAGCAACAAAGCTGTTCAGGTATTTGCTTAACATAACTATTTTTAATTCTTTCTTGTTTACTATTACTACACTTGATAAGCTTATCACAAAAATTTGCAAGCACCAAAGCACTTTTAACATTTTTGCAGCAACACTCAAAAATTAGTGGAAGCTTAGCTCATACATCTTCAAAACTTTCTTGGTAATCCTAATAATTTTCTGATGATAGCAACTCTCCAGAATTTTGCTCAAAATGCTTGAGGAATATTTGAAATGGAAAAAGTTATTCTTTGATTTACTATTTATATTTTTAACCAATACAGATGGGCATACTTTCCAATGCAGTTTTACCGGTGACATTCAATCTGGACAGCTACAGTTCTCACGTTACTGAGATAATGTTATTGCTATTAATAATCTCAAAGAACCTCTGAGTTTGAAGACATTGCATAGAGCTGTAGATGGCTGCATTAAGGCCATTATTTTTATAGCTATAACATTAAAAATACTGGAAACTTCATACACGTGGCTTTGTTCTGCTGTATGTTTACCTTCAAAAAGCCAGAAATGAATGTGACAGGAAGAATACTTGCAGGAAACATAACACTATATAAACAACACTCTAGTGCAAGCTAAACTTATGGCAATATAAATATTGATGTTATTAACGCCACCTAAAGTATCCAAGTATGAAATATACCTCCCTATCTTGTGTGCAACATAGCAGTTCATGTCAGTAAGATACTACTTCTGTTGCAATAAGTTTTATTTTAAAATAATTGCTTGCACTGAAGTCCATCAGGAAGGAAAAGAAACTTGAGGAGGTGCCCACTGGGAGTAAGAGAGGACCAGGAAAAGAAAGGGGAACTGGATGCACGCAGGGTTTGACAACAGAAATAATCACTGTATCTTTCCAGAGGTTTCTACGTTACATAATTTTAACAGTTGGCTACAACATATGTACTTCTCTTATGCGAATGTGGTTTCCTGAAGTGAATGGAAATTTAGACTTTGTAAGGGCTTAGCAAATTGGACCTATGGATATAAGATCTGGAATATATACACAACAGACCTTACAGATAGGTATCTGGACAAAAACTCTGCCAGTGTTCAACAGACTCTCGAAGTTTTATCAGTGCCATGTGTTCCCATTATCTTTTTCATTACTCACCCACAGCTCCCACTGAAGACAGTGATATTGTACTCAGTAACTGCTTTGTCAAAGGAGAAGATATGAATCCTATGGTAAGATTCAGCCTTGGTCATTCCTTTCTGCTATTCCAAATGACTAAACTCATTTAATTAATTTATCTTAAGTGATGAGAAAGTTTCCTTATGACAGCTGTACCAGCCCTGTCCCAGCAGGCATATTTTCAACACTACATCAGTGCTTTGTCAAAGCTCATTTTATTTGTGTCTAGAAATGAGGCTTCCATAATTTCTTGGAGACTATGTAATAATTTCTTCTCTTAGAAAAATGTCTTAATGTTCTGCTTATTTGAGACAAAGGCTAAAACAGTAAAGATGGCATTCGAGCTAGTGAGACAAGTATCATGATCTCCAATTTCTCAAAGAATAATCAGCATCTCCCACTGTTTTTTACCTGATTATCTGAAGATGAACACTTTTAAGAAAGGCAATGTAGGGTCTGTGAAGGATTCAAGACCAAACACTACAAGTCTATATGGCAAAAGACACGTTTAAGTATTGGCACCTTGTTTTACAAACTTTCTTTATGTAGTTCATTTAAGTTCAAAGTTATTTTTACATGGTTTTGCTGAAAGATACTAACATGAAGTACTAAGCGTGAATTATACACAGAACTCATACGTATTAGCTTAGATTCCAGGTGTCTGTATAACATTTTTTCTCTACCTTTGGCTTCCATGCTTGTCTCACTACCCACGTCGCATTGGTGCACTAAGCAGGAAGAAAAGGAGTAAGTCCCTTTCCAGGTGGCTTGCAGGACTTTACTGTAGAGTTAAAACTAGCAATGGATCACAAGTTAAGCACTTATACATGGCCTTTTGTTGGATGGATGCTCCATTTCATGAGAGAGGAAGCATAAAGAGCTCATAAACATATCTAAAGTTTTAGCAACTACTCAATTATGTGCTTGAATGAAGTCCTAGTTAGCCATAAGTGATGCAGAAAGAGTAGTCAGAAGAAGTTACTCCATTCCTTTGGTGTCAGTGAGAACTATTTCTATTGATTTTGCTGAAGGTCAAAACATCACCCAGGTCTTTGACTCCAAATTATGGCTGTAAATAAGTAATTCTACATCACTTTAGATACCCTGTTTCACCAAATCAAGATGTTTTATTTTAAATTTCTTTAAATATTTCTAAAATTTTTAGCCAATTCTGAGCATATATCAAAGAGAAAATCCATGACTTTGAGTTAAATTTAAGAGGAATGGATTCATCATTAATATCTGATATTCTCTTTAATTTTTTGCTATTCTGGAAAGCTAATCCAGAGATTAGATCATCTAGTTGACCATTCATTCCTCGGTTCAAACCCTAAACTAGCATAACTCATCTAATGATGAGATAATTAAAGCCAAGCAAATTATGTCAGTACAGACCAACTGAGGAGCAGACCTGCATGTCCAAATTACAGAGTATATATTCTAGTATCATCAGATACACTCAATATCAAATCAGTAACTGGATGCCATACTTTCAGCCTACTGGAATCACACCCACTACAATTTACAATATTTTCTCTCCAGGAAACTTTTGAGAAGGAATATTTCAGACATATATGAGAAAATTCTAGAGTAAGCCTCATATTACAGAAGTTACTCCAATAAACATTATTAGGGAAATTAATTTGGGGCATTTTAGCACAGAGATAAGTTGTGCAATTCAAGCAAACCAAGATATTAAAGACAAGCATAAAAAGCTTTGCTTTGAAATAAATTTTAATTCCTCCCATGTCTCTAGAAGGAAACTGCTTTTGACAGACTATATTTTGCCACTGTTTAATTTAATAATTCATATCGACATTTACCAAGGGAGATTGGTCTTTGCTTTAATTCTCATTGTATGCCAGCCAACCTGCTACCCACTCTTATGAATTCTACTATTTCTTGCTGTTCTTTCATGGACTTTGCAGGCAATATTGCTACAATTAAACAAAAAAGCATCAGCATGAGCAGATTTCATCTTCAGAAAGGGCTTTTATTTCAAACTGTCTCAGGTCATACTCTGTTTCAAAATTAAGTCTTTCTCACTCAAAAACCTAACAATATAATGCATTATGCTTCTTGACCCTTCAAATGGAGATAGTCACAAGCCATTTCTGTGGGTGTAAATATATATGGAGATCCTGCAAAATGGTTGTCATGTTCAAAACCTATTGACTTTGACTGGAATTGAAAGTATACAGAATTTTCCAGAACTTGGCCTCAGCTGTGGAAAGGGAACTGCTTCCCAAATTTATTTTTCATCTGGAAACAGAAGGAGTCAATGTCATAAATAGCATAAAGTGGAAGTCTACATCTCACAGTAATAATATCTGAGTCACTTTTGGAGGAGAGGAGAAAGGTAAGGGAGAAATCAAAGAAACATACTATTTTGGCACAGAATAACTGTATAACGAGTACAGCTGCATCATTCTTAAGCTTTGGGGGTGGGGAAAGCAGTCTTAGATATTGTTAAATTGTGAGATTCAAGTAATGACTCCACAGGAGCAATACTCTGTATGCACTGAAATATATGAGAAAATATTCCTGACTTACATTGCTACAGTGGAAAGCAAGATCCTTAGAAATCAACCATGGCTACCTGTAGCTCTTTGTAAAAAGTTATATATACATAAGTCATAACAGTAATAGTCACTGTTAACAGTATTCTTCAGATTTTTCCTGTACTTTCTGGACAGCCTTACAACTGCCTTTCCCTATTTATTCCAAATTCAGTTTGTATACGGAAAACTCAGATATTGTGAAATTACAGTTTAATTAGAAATTATGTGACTATAGTAACAATTTTTATGCTTGCACTTGGGTTGGGAGTAGACAATTGTTTTGCTGGATTTATTATTATTGTTTATTATTATTATCATCATCATCGCAAGCCCCACACACTCAAGTGGTAGAATGGCCACATACTAAGCACATGTATGAGTTTCTCTACAGGATGGCAAGCTAATCATCAGAATAAATCAAGAAACTTGGCTCAAACAATGTGATAAATTTGCTGTTTATGGAATGTCAGGTTTATTTCCACAGTTTTTATTAAAAAGTAGAGGACTATTTTACATTTCTTTATTATACATTATTTTTAAATAAAAATATAACTTGCTTTAAAACCCTGTATTTTTGGACATTCGCTGTGGACTAAATGTTCTACCTTTGATCCTGTTTTCAAAAAAGTTCTGGATTTTTGCATTTGCTCTTTAAACTCCTCTATGGATATGGTTGGTGTGTACAAATATGCAGCTCTTTGTAGTTACCCATTTAATTTGTTAATGCACTGATATCTATACATTGATTCATAAACCATTAGCACCACCTACTTTATCTCAGACATTTCACACAGTTCTGCACCTGCACTGCATTTCTGATTATTTACAGCCCTAAATATTTTGCAGTGAGACTGTTAATTGGTCTGATGTAATAATGTTCATCTTCTTTCTTCTTTACCCTACAGATGAGGATTTGAAACAAGGAGTGAGTGTCTTCATTTTCAGTTATGTAGATATAAAATAATTCTGTAGTTCAGAAGAATAAACGTGGATTTATACTGGAGTAAATCTGTGGTGAAAGTCTGACCAGTCACGCTACTTCTGGTAGTGCTGTGTTAAGAGAAGATTTGAATAGTGAAAAATTGTCAGAAAGATTCTCCTCTATTTCAGTTTAGTAATATGAGATGTGAAGATACTTAGTTCATATGATTTTATTTGCAGCTTTGCAATACATATAACGGAAAGAACTAAGGATCTCCATGTGATTCTCAGCAATTATAGAATACACGTATTTGTTTAGGATAAGGAGAATCTTCCTAGTGAAAACTGGATGAAAAACAAGCAATACACTGGGTTTATGAATTCAACTTGCGTAACTACCTGGGAGAAAGGAACTAGAGTTAAGGAAGGGGAGATTTGCATCTTGTCAGATTGGATCTAATCTCAATCACACAGTCTAAAATGAAAGCTTTCTACCTATATCTATTAGTGAATCTGTAAACTTCTTCCTAAAGTAGCTCTCTCAGATAAGAGATTTTAAAATAGAATCATGAAAGTACAAGCCTTTAATTTTGGACCATGAAAGTACAACCCTTTAATTTTGGTGGGAAGACTTAGGTTTCAATAGATCTAGGGTTTTAAGCACTGGCTGTTAAGATAGTTTAGACAGAGAGAGAGAGAGTAAGCATGTGAGAGAGATGCTGTATATTATATTTCTAAAAGAAGGATCCATTGGGAGTCACTTTTGCAATAATGTGATCTGCAATTGGAATATGCAGCATGATTAATGTCATTTTGCTAATTACTTATCTAGATTGCTCAAATGTATAAAATCAGTGGAGTTATAAATATGATCCATGCACTCATAAACAATTGTAGGTACAAACCTTGAATTTCATGTTCAGAAGGGAATTTAAAACTTTGTAATTCTGACTGACCAGGTTTCATGTTGCATATTAAGAATTCTCTACATGAAATAAATTTGATATTATCAAACACCACACAATTCTTTTGTAACAATACTGAAGTTACAAATTGGTGTTAGGCTACTACAGCAATGAGCAGAATAGAAGATGAAATAGAACAGAACAGAATGTGGCTCATTATTACTCAGATTGTTTTATATCTAGTTGCAAAACCCTATACTAGTTTCTATAAAGGAAACAATGACTAACAAAGTGTATTAATTTATTTTTAGATATTAACTGTCTCTGGGGTACTACTGAAATTTGTACTGGAAAAAGGCCACTAAATCACAAATTTAAAGACATCATCAGTTACCAGCTAGCAAAGGTCCACACACTTTGCTGCCCATTTCTGTTTGGAGACAACAGTGTACAATTTCACTGTAGATTCTGGAGGTAAATATTCACCCACAAAGCAGCAGTACTTGATTATTTCCAGTAACTTTACAGCAATTAATTTCCTCACACTGTTCTTATCTTTCTTAGGCAACATAATCATCAGAATATGCATAACTATAGGCTTAATCTGTCATTATTCTCCCCACTCCTGCAGTAGACAGTTCCTATAGCAGAAGAAACTATTTAATTCACTAAAATTGATCAGCTTGAAATTTAACACAAGTGCCAAAAGACTACAGTTCCATTGATAAAACCATTATGTCTGCAGTCCTCCAGCAAAAGGAGATGAAGGTTAAGCTGATAATTTTTTAAAATCCATACTACATGCCCACAATGGTCACATGCATGTGAAAATCAAGCTTCATTAGATGCAGCGACAATGGAATGAGTGAAAAATGTCTTTGAAAATATATCAGTCACAACAGGTACAGCAATTGCTGCAAGACAGATTTAAGAAACATAGCTGAAGTATAAATAGATGCCTCAATAAATTACATAATCATGTCCACATATGAATCTGAAACTCCAGACTGTGCGGTAACTAGAGCAGTGCCATAAACCTAACCTTAGACAAGTGCATGCCTAAGCATTTACTTAAATAACTGGTTGAATAAAGAAAAAAATATATATTTACTTTGTGTGAGAGATTTGAAGAGCAGGGTCCTCTGTCGATTCTGAGTAAGCTAGGGCACAAATGGCAGAGTGTCAGCTCCCAGACCACAATCCTCTCCCCTTATCGCTAACGAAGGAAGGCTGGCCTACAGGCATGGCTCTAAACAAGGAGCTCAATAGAGAAGTTTTCTGGGTTTTGTTGTGGATATTCAGCTCCTATAAACTGGCCGAGCCTTGATTTATGTGAGCACTGCACATCTAATATCAAGCAGCTTTCTGAATCTGCTTGTGAGTCGGCACTCCTTTGATCAAATGCTGTTATTAACTCTTCCTTCTATCTTTTGTTTGCATTGCCTCTTTCTACATCAGGAAAAATAGCACAGAGTTTGTTTCTGATAATGTGCTTTTTACAAGGACTTGTACAGTGCGACTTAGGTTCAGTTCTGCTTTGTGAGAACAGAGGAAGAAGAGGATGTGGAGGTGAAAGAGCAATTCATCCTCCTTACCTAATAAATCTTTTCACTTCTGACAGGGACAGAAAAAAATGATGCTCTGTTAATAGTGGTGGGTTTACCTGAGTCCACCTTTCAATTCATACAGATCACTGTAGACGATGTATGGATTTCAAACAGAAAGATTTTGTATTCAGCAGGAGAAACTCCATATCATTCTGTCTCCTCTTAACCTTTAAAAATATTGCACTTTTTAGTTATTTGTCTTAGACAGTTAGGAAAGATGGGTCAGGAGCCATAACATTGTTCCTGTTCTCAGGAATGAAATGTTGGCTAGTAAGAAATAATTCAGGGTATTCTAATTTTTGCTTGTACTTAATTTCTTTTAAATGTCTAATAAAAGACTTGCAAATCTGACAAAATGAGTTTTCTCCGACTCCCTAAAAAACATTACTTAAAAAACATGTTTTGTTGAATTTTAGTGGCCATGAAAAGTGAAGGCAGATACAGAGTAAAGCATCAAGCACAAGTTCCCTGGAGCAGTTCTGCCACTGCAGTTCAGTTCCACACCTGTCCTGGAACTATTCACAGAGCTAATCTATGCAGTAGTTATTCCCGTGTGGGCAACAATCCATGAGAGGCTTGACTGAGACCAGCCAAATTCATCTGACTTGTGTTTTATTAGTCACAGGAAGCTTGATCTGAAAGAATGAAGGACTAACATGTTAACTCATAGAGTGCCATCTTTCCATGGAGTTTTTTCTTCTCTTTTACAGTTACAGTAACTGAATTCTAGTCAGATTCTTTACTAGACTTACTTCAGGATTACAAGTAAGCAAATAAGAGTTACATATTATCCTAAATATTATTACTACCAGAACACTTGTGGAGAATGCTGAAATCATAAAAAACACTCTCTCTACCAAAGCAAAGGCATGTATATGTAGTATAACCTTCCCCATAAATTATCCCCTTCCTTCATCTGAAGAGCTCAGTCTTGGTACTGATGATGACTGTGGGCATTTGTTGCAGAAGAGAAATGCCAACTCTCCCATATATATACACATGCAGGTAGTTTCTGCAACGGCTGCCAGTTTAGTCTTCAGTGTACACCATTTCTTGTCCCCATACTGTTTTTAGAATCCAGTGTTGAATTATGCCTGGCTTTCACCTGCAAGGGGAAAGAGCATACTGCAAACCCAGACCATAACGTAGCGTTTGATCAATGTTTGACCTAGCCAATAATTTAATCAACAGGACAGCATGAATGCTCTGATGACACAGAAGCAACATCACAGTTCTGTATGTTGCAGTGCACAATGACCATTTCCTTTAGCATGTTTCTTATAAGCAAGAATAATAAAAATCTACTTCAGTGCCCTCCCACTGTATTTTCCCTGGTGCTTCCCTCATTGAGACTTTTTCTTTTCATAATGGATATCTGAGCTTTTGGATGAGAGGTCTAAGGCAAGAGAAGACTAAATGACATAAAACTGCCAGGTTCTATATAACATATTTTAAATAACAAATAATATTCATTATTCCCCTTTGATTTATCTATATGAAGTGGACTTTCTGTGGATATACCAATGCCTGAGAGGAAAATTTGAGCATAGTTACTCACTGATTGTTTTATCCATCCCATCTTTACTCTGTATTCTTTTTTTTCTTAAAGTCAACATGCACAGTTTCTAAGGTTATAAAAAAAAAGAGAAATATTATGAGGGAATACACCAAAGCTCACCAAACCAGTAAAGGTTCTGTTTTAGAGCTAACATACTCTGGGACAGCATTAACTCTGTCTGATAATTCTCATGTGCTGTGCCTACCACAGAAAGAACTGGGGGAACTTCACAGACCCTTTTCTCCTCTGCCAGCTCCTCCTAGATTGTGCATTGCCCTACCTCTCCCTCTCATGGCAGCTGACAGTCTTCCTCTCAGATAAATAATAGTTTAGGTGGTTAAAACTGTGATCATTGGGAAACTCTGATTTCCTGTTGCACAGAAAGTTGGTTGTTTACCTCTACACTTCATTCAGTCTGGACTATTTTGATTACTCCCTTTCATCCTGTTTTTCCCCAGTTATTTTCTAGTCACTTTCCCTTTCCTGGTTTTATCTTCCCTCTGCACAATACTGTAATACTTGACCTGCAAAAATAATATGGGAAATATTTAAATGAAAATAAAAGTTTCCATCAGCATTATTGCTTATTTTAGTTTTGACAGTATCTTTAGGATATTTTGTATCCTCAATGCACCTGACATGACAGAATGAACTCCAGCTTAAAAAAAGAGATCCTTCTTAGCTAAGAGCTAACTGAAAATTCTGATTCAGTCTGTGCTGCTGCATGTAGTTAAAAAATAAAGAGAGAGTGAGAGAGAGCAACAGGAGAGAAGTATGCTGCTGCCAGAATATAAATACATGTCAATAAAAGTAGCCCAGATGATGGAAGGGAGTGTAAATTTCATAGCAAGGCTACAGGCCTTTGTATTACTTCTGCTTCTAATAAGCAGGAGATACTCTTTTAGCATAGCATTGAAGGAGTTAAAAAGAATGCCTTTCTGTCAAACATGGTTATCATTCAACACAAGACAATATACAGGGCTATACTTAAAAATCCCTTCCCAAGATAGCCAAAGATTTCTTCACAAGGCCTAAGTAGCTTGTGAACTGATACTGATGTTATCTGAAATTTAAGGGTTTATTTCTCTAGTGCTTAAAGAGGATCATCTTTCTGCAGCTGGTTGGCTAGACTGTAAGATGTCTTCTCTCAGCCAGCACATGCATAACCAGACAATCATTCAGCAGCTTGTAAAATGTGATTGCATATGAGATATTGATGGCCTAAGGGAAGTTCTGAATATCAGAGGTTCATAATTAGAATACCTATGCATTTGATCCAACAGTTTCCATCAATGTCACAGAGATGAGTGGTTATGAATTTTAGACTCATCTCTGCTCATACAGACTGATTTATGCACTTTCAACTTTGGACAAATGAAGGGCGACGAAGTAAAGCCAAACCCTTCTACCTAGAGAGCTCCTTATCCTTAGAGGGGTTCTGAAATTTATAATCGCCTCTCCTGGTGCTCAGGATCAAGCTCCATAGTTGGAAACTCATGACCTATTTATGCTCATGCCATCCATCCACTTTCAGTCATTCTGTCCTCCTATCTGTGAACCCACAGTCACATTATGTAGAATGTGTGCATCTGCTGATAAGAAATTTCTGCAGGAAAGAGAATCTGGGCAGATGAACAGTTCTGTTGCCAGAGCTGGCAGCAACTTTAACATCTCATTTATTTTAGATTTATAAAGATCCACTGTGATGATCTGAGGACAGAGCTGAATGCTTGACTTCTGTGGTAACAGACTACCTAGTTGAAGCATGCATTTGGTACTAAATATTAAGTTAAATAGATACTGATACAGAATCTCCAGTGTGGGACAGAAAACAACCATCTTCTTAGCATCAAGATTTCCATAGTTCCTGGGCTGTGGCTTTGGGTTTCCTTTTGGTTTTTTCTTTTAGGTTTCTTTTTTTCATTACTTTTTTCTTTTATTTAATTATAAGTCATTGCATTTTACTGGAATTATACATAACTAAAAACTAGGGCTTTAGTGGAAAGACAGGGATTCAGCACCCTGTAACCAGCACTCAAAATAAAAATAAATAATAAAAAATGAAATAAAAATGCATCATTATTTTAAAAACTGTATTAAACAGAGTGTTGTGAAAACAGTTCTCTGTTAACTATGAGGGGAAAGCACTAGGGGACAAAAGCAAACAAACTGTAAAAACTCATATACAGTTTCTATTTCAAAGTGCTACAGTATCACTGTATTGCCCTGCTATCTAGTTAAATAAAAATAAAAAAGGGAGAAGCTAACTAAGCTTCAGAAGGAACTAGATTTTGCTGAATGATCTTTTGCCATTCTAATTCTCTCATAAATATTTTTTACTTTTTGTGTGTGTCCCTGTATGCATGCATGTGCATCCTTATCATTATGAATACACAATACCGCACAAATAAAAAATAAATTTTGATAGTGCATAATAAGGATAAGGCAATCAGAGTAACCTTACTGTTAGATGCTCTGCCACAGAGGCTTAGGGATTTCTGGGCAATTATAAGGGACTTGGCTCTGTCTGTAGCATTTAAAGTGCAGTTTAAAAAAATGAGAGATGTCCATTATGTTCTTTCTTGCCTAAGTATTTTCAAAGCTATAATGGTAGACACTTTTATCTCTGAGTAAAGACTGTTATTCCATTGCACAACTGCTAAAGAATAAGGTTCTGAAATTAATTTCGTCAAACAGTGAAAGTAATTCCTCAAATAAAAAAAATACTTCTACTGGCAAAATGCATTTTACAATTTACTGCTGAACTGCTGCAAGAAGAACCTCTTCACTGAGCAACATGGCACAGGGCCAGAGTGAGCTGTTTCAAAAATCACTGTTGGGCATATACCAATTTGATACACAGGATTTAGTAATACAGCTGGGAATGACTCTGTGTGTCTGTGTTCATATTCTGTTAAATTTTAGCAGTCTCTAACTGTATACTCATATTCAGTATGAGGAAATTTGTTGTTAGACTGCTAAATTTGTTTTAAAGATGGAGAAATTTATCAGGCTGGATAATAGCATTTCTCACATGTTTAATTTACTTACTTTGTGTTAGAAATTAATTTTCTATAGGCAGTTCAAAAGATAAAATGTTTCAGATCAAATCTTTGAATACATTTAAATAAAGAATGAAAATCTGATGAGTCAACTAGAGACATGACTGTGAGGTATTTTAGCCTTGTGTGTCTTTTCCAGCTCCAGATTCTCTTGTTCAATGAATAATGTGGGAGCTTACAGTAATGGATCAGTAAAACATGATGCAATATGCATATAAAGCATGAACATATTAAATTTGAGTCCACCAATCACCCAATCCAACTTCATATTAATTCAGGTATCAAAGTAATTTTATTTCTTTTTACATAATTATAACAAAGGATGAAATAAAGAGCAAGTTTTCAACTGATATGGCTCAAGAAATAATGTTTCGTCTAGGAGCATTTACAACTAACTCCAAAGCTAAGTGGTTAAAGATAAGAGTAAGGTTAAACCTAGATCAGTCAATGAGGTGTCCTGTGAAACCAGACAAACAAGATTGCTAAATGGGGTACGGTTAGATGGATGCAAATCTCTCAGTGACACAAGAAGCACCACCTAGGAAAAACTTCCTAGATCACAAGTGAAATTACAAGGTACTACTAACAAATATTTAGAGACATCTCATATGGTTTCAGCAAGCATTTCAGGCGTGCAATAAGCTCACTAAAACCACCCCACTTACCAAAATCATAATTCATTAAATGATATGCCCACCCCATGCCTCGGCTATGAATGTTTTTTATAGAAGTATACCTATGTAGGCTGTGTCTGTGACAAATACATAATACTGCTACAGTCCTACTACAGATGTAAATTTAGTCATTTAAATGACTTATAACTACATAGCTTGTTTTCTCATATACACATGAAGAAACTGCTAATGAAAACATACATACCAGGTATAACCAGGTAGTATATTCTTCAATTACAGTTAAATGACATCACTTTTGGGTATTCAAATTATTACTCACATGAGTAATCTCTAATCATGAGAAGAGTGTATCTGTAATTAACTTGCCAGTGAAAGAGAGAAGGATTGAGTCTGGAATCAACTACATTAATTTAAAAATCAGTTTTTCAGCTGTGAATTTCTGTTTCCTAAGCACAGTTAAATTTGCTACAGACTCTTTCCACCAACCTTGGGAACAATAACTCTTGGGAGCATCTCGGGACTTTTACCCACTATAGAAACTTCCAACATACTGAAGGAAAAATATAGAGTTTTCTTCTCATTTAATTTGATTTGCAGTTCACTAACAAAATTAATTTTGAATGAAAATTAATTATATATATGCTTTGAAGGGTCTGAGGGAGACCTCTATGACTAGAGATAGTCACAATCACCTAAATATGTTACACCTACACAAATTATACACGTGTATGTATATATATAAAACCTGCCTTTCTTCTTCAGAACTGTATTATTACATCTCTTGTTCTGTCAGTAAGATGTCAATATAAAATAATTAATTTTTGTTGTATTAATTTCCTATGACACTGTGAATGTCAAATCCATTTAAAGCAGCTATAATTCTGCATTTCTTTTTCTCTGTAGGAAAAAAAAACCCACACGAATTCTCAAGAGAAAGAAATATTTGTAACTCTGAACCTATGAGCATGTGGTTGATGATCCTATGACTGCAGTTTGTTCATGGTTTGGTCCTCTGCAACCTGCATGAAAACTGAGTGCTGTGTATAAACATCAACAAAGGCTCCCCAGCAGTGCTAGGATACACTGTGGGAGCACTCTGTCCTTTCCCCACACGGGCAACCCTTCTCCACATGATATCCCTTTGTTATCTCTTACAGAACAGGTCAGTGAGGTATTAGCTACTTGTCCAGCTACATGGTGCAGGACTGGAAGTACTGTCAAGAAAAGATCTTCTCTTCAGTTTAGTTTTCCCTGTTGGTTTTGATGAAGGAACAACAAAAGCTGCCAGCAGGAACTGGGAGTGACATGGCCACACACTGATTTCAGTTCTCAGAAGTTACTGATGAGGCTTTTCATTCAGAGCTCTGACCTTTCCCACTCTTAATGGCTCACGTAGCACTTCCATACAGTTTACAGTATGTACTATGAGAGAAGTGTCCAGCATCAGCCTGCCCAGACCCTGCTGAACACAGAAGTGCATGACAGTGAACATCTAACGAACCAGTGAGATGGAATTCCAAAATATTTTGCCTAAAATCCTCCCTTAAGATTACTGATGTTGAACAAATTTTGTCAATTTTGTCTGAACAAAGGCTATGGAATAGTTTCAGCTTAATTTAGTCATGTCTAGCATGTTTTCAGGAGGGGACTGATCTGATATCTGTATGATTTTGCATTTTTAAGATTATTAAATTACCCATGACAACTTGGCCACATTAAAGAACTCTGACCAACGAGCAGAACTGCTGCCCCTTCATCCGAACATTTTCACTGCCATATATTTACAAACAAACAATGATAAAAGGAACTAAATGCCCTCTCCTGTACTCTTTGGCTCAAGATATGTCCCCACCTGGGCCATGATTTGTAAAACCAGACTGCAGACCATTAGAGAAATATACCATTTATTGTTCGAAATACCTTTCAATATTATTATTTTTCTTAAAAAAAATTAAAAAAAAAAAAAAATGACTGCAGTCTTTAATCCATTACTGTGTCAGAAAACTACAGTTATCATTACCTTGTGAATAGGTAGCTGGTGATTAAGTGTTACGAAAATGTCCTTCCTGAGTTGAAGGCCAAGTCAGATTATTATCTGTAACCTTTAATATTCTGCTTCATAAGGGGCAGATCCTACAAAATACTGGCCAGGGCCTGCTGGAAGCAAGTCATCTCTCACCTGGGGTCAAAGTAAAATCATCACTTTACAGGACCAAGTCTAGCAATTATCTGATCTTGTATATCAAAACCCTATTGAGTTTTGCCTGCAAGGACCGAAGGATCAGTTTCAGTGACAGTGTAGCTTTGAATAATCAACAATTCTCTGTGCTGTATGCTTTTATGAATACATCCTAACATTAAACTAGACTAGAAAAGGTTTATTTTACAACAGATTAACAAATAGTTATAGCTTGAAGTAAAATATACGGGAGATTGTTTCTAGGTAGTGCTGATAGATAACACAAGTTTTCTTTTTAGAAGGGGTATTTTACAGACCTCTTTATGCATCATTAAGTTTTCAGGAATGCTGAATAGAGCATGATGGGTTTGTTTTAAGTTGTTGCCAGTATTTAATTTTGATTCAGTTCAAAGGGCCATGTCAGAAGAAGGAACTGAAGAGGGGAAAAAATAAAACCTGTTACCTGGGTAAATCATCACCAAAAAAAAAGAAAAAAGGAAGGTACAAGAACGTGCCAGAACCTTTCACCAGTGGCTGAAAATACCAGGTTAAATTGCACTGTTTCTGGGACATACTGTTTGATGTGACTAGAATATAATTTGTTAAACAGAGAATCGTTTTTAGTTCAGATGCTTCTTCCCTGAGTATTACCTATGGAGTAAGGTTTGGGTTTGTTTTAAATAAATGAATAAAACATGCCTGTCAGGAAACATATTTTAATGATGATTTTTTTGTGGTTGTTTTTCTTTAAAAGAAGTCAATTACTTGAAAGGTGTAGGTTACATATAGCTGTAGGGGAACTAAAGCTCGTATCTTCAGTGTATGTTAAATTAGCCTTCTTTACAATAATAACTGTATATTATTCATTTTTATTGTTCGGGGGTTTTTTTATAGAAGACAAAAAGAAGTTTTACCAAAAGAAAAGAAAAAGCAATTTTTATACCTCTGGGGCAAGTTCCAGCTCTTTTGGTTTCTTGAGGAAATAAATAAAAAGCATTGGTAGAAAGACACCTGAAAAGACTGCCCAAGGGGGAGGGAAGGAAACACCCAAAAACATCATATTACCAAGTGCTGAGGTAATCAACTACAATCTAGGAAATGTCAAACAATGGTATTCACCTACCCAAATATATTGCTGATCAAGTCCTCAGCTGCCATTTACAATCACTAACTAAAACATGGAATATAGCTGTGGATATAAACAAGAGACAAATTAGTATTGGGAAGCTGGGTTTAATAACCCCCTAAAACAGACCATCTGTTTATAAAGACCCCTTTTCCCTTGATCTCTGACATGTATTCCTAATATAGACACAGCTGGATTTTTTTTTTTTTTACATTTTTTAAACACCCTGCTACTATAAAGTCTACTTATAGTATATCTGGTCTGAGTGTTTGTCTCAAGTTTCAGTTATTATGTAAGCACTCAGGGGCAATAAAATTTCACATAGAGTCAGCCTGCTTCAGATGAACATAAATGCAATTCCTTTATTACTGATGTTCAATACATCTGGATACTTTTTGTTTTTCTAATTTTTGCAAATGTTCATCGTATTATCACTGGAATAGCTGGAAAAGATTTAGAGTTCTTTTCAAGTTCTGGATTCATGCTTGGAACTAGTGCTTGGTTTTCTTCTTTTCCTATTTAAAACACTGGGAAATCTCATTGTCCGTAAGGGATATCACATTGATAACCTGACAAGCTAGGTGATTTGCAGGTATAAAAGACCGAAACAATTTATAGCTTGTGTCTCCAATCCTCTATGGTAAAGAGGAAAAAAAACACAACTGACTATACACTTCTCACAGATAGAGGTCACTAATGGACTGGATTTGAATCCCTCCGAATTGAAGCCTGAAAGTTACATGAAAGTAATTCAGTGAAAAAAGAACTCATTTTGAGATTAAAGTGGTAGCACAAATGATTAAGAAATAATGTTCTCACATTCCTGGAAACAATATTATCTTAAGTGTGCCTTCTTTTTAGCCCTTTACATAGAAAGTGCAGTACAGGAAAAGCCTGACAGTGATGCTTGTTTGAACGCCTTTTTGTTTTCTTGACTTAGTATATTATGTCTTTCTTTTCTGTGGGAAGGGTAGGGAGTTACCCCTAATAACATCCTACATCTTAGATGCTGCTATTTTAAGCAGCTAAAGGCAAGCACATTCTTGATTCTCGAAGGAAACCATAGCCTATGTAATGCAGATTCCAACTGGGAGGGTGTAGGGTTGCGCAAAGGAGATAGGTCTACATCCTAAATCAAACTATCCAGCAGGCCAGGATATAAATGTGACGTGTAACAGTGGCTCAGATTAGATCCAGACTTTCAAAGTCAAACAAAGATAACATCACTTTATACAAAATATAGGGCATATGTGTATGTGAGGAACGAGTCTTAAGAATTATGGGTGCATTCCAATACCACTTCTTGCTACAGCCTTGGACTTTAGAAACTGACAACTGTTCTAGTTACAGGTAGTTTTACAGACATTGTATTTACAGAGTGCTCTGACTTCCTTCACCTATGGTACTCCAGGCCTGCACTCTTTTACTTTTAACTACCTCGCTACCGTATCAGGATAGAGAACAACTGTTTAAATAGCAAACCTCCTACAAATAGTAATGACGTTTGAAATCTCTCCTCTCACATAGGAGGAACAAGATCGACACTAACATTTTAACATCACTTTTGTCACTTAGAAATGGTGACTTTTAAATAACTTCTGTTGTATGTTTTTGCTTATGCAAAGATGATGTCTCAGTGGTAATATTGACTCTTTAAAGGAAGAAAGAAAGGTGGATAGAGGTACAGGTACAGTACCTTTTAAATGTTTTGAAAAAATATCAGGATGGATTTTTCTCCTTCAAAAAATACATATATGTGAAACCAATTCATGGATTTCCTCTGAAACTACAAATATATAAAGATGTTCTTGCAGAAAGACCACATCAGTGAATGAAGCAAGGAACAAAGTCCATGGAAGTGTGTGTGTGGGTTTTGTCTGGTTGGCTGGGTTCTTTAAACCCAAGGAGTGATCAGTCTCAACCTCTAAACTGGTTTAATTTCTCTGCAAGCACTGTAAAGTCAGATGCAGTAAATAAACCTCTCTTTAACACACACCCTGTCTTTCTCTGTATGTATGTACATCTGTGTGAGAGAGGTCTGACTTGCTTTAGTATCTTTTCCTGCTCGTTATGCAAGAAACCTCTTCCTTTCTATTTAGCTGAGTTCTGCATTGCAAAAAGCAGCATCTGAAGAAATCTAATCAGTACCTTCCACACATAGTGCAGGAATTTACACGGATTTGTGCCTTGGATTTATTAGCTTATTGTAAGCCTTAAAACAGATTTCCTCCATTAAAATTAATTAAAAGCTCTTGTTGACTGATTGCCACTCAGAAAAGAAGGTGGAAAGTCTCACTCTCTTACTTTGCTGCTGATTCCTTTATCTTTTATGGGGTTTTATCCCATGCTCTAGAGGGATCTTTTCAGCTGTTTGACTTCTTTTGCTATTTGTTATTTCTTCTTCACACACACCATCACTGTACTTATTCTTTTCCCAGGCAGAGATCACTGTCTAACTCATCGGGTCTATAAGGGGCTCCTTTGTATTCCGAAGTCTTGATCTAGTTCTCTTGACCTCGCCCCCACCCACTCACCACCAGCCCCGCTCCGGAGGCAGCTGATGGGAATCTGATGGACCCTCCTGCCTGGCGCAGCTCCCTGCTCTCCCCGTAGATCTCCTCACTGTTGGCAGCGCCGAGCTAAGCAAGGCTCACCTTTAAAGGTCGCGCTTCTCAAAACCACGTCCCAAGTGACACTGGCGCTGGTGCTAACCCGGACGCTCTGCCTGCTCCCCCGCAGCAGGGGCAGTTCTCGGCTCTCTCTTCCCCACCCGGCGCCCTCCATGCAGGAGGGGCCGCGGTGTGGGGGCCAGGTTCGGCACCCGCCCGGTCGGCGCTGAAGTGCCACCGGGGATCCCGGACCCCCCCTGCAGCTGCGAGCTCCGAGTCCCATTCACTCCTAACCCACACGCTGGGCGTAAAATATGCCGGGGACCTTCCTAACACTTGCCGCCGGCCATTCACAAATTCGTGTGTGTGCGTCTGGCCCCGCACACTCGCAGACGTGGGGCTCTAATGAGGCGGAGGCGATATTCCTGACACACCACCTGATCCCGGCTCCTTAACTTTGCCTTCTCGGAAAAGGCACAGGGCACCGCGGCTTTAAATCGCCGCGGGGCTACGATTACCGGGAAGGAAGAGAGAGAAATGAAGCCCCAACCGTACCTGGCGGCGTCTGGGGATCCCTCGCCGGCACCGGTAATGCCCCTCCGCGCCTCCGGCCCCCCACGCCAAAACTTTT
>VZZY01022437.1:86601-113569 GCA_013400335.1 Eurystomus gularis
CGTCCCGCGGCGCGGCGCAGGTGGCAGCAGAGCCCAGCGCTGGGATGCTCGGCGGCACCGGGGAAGATTTCCCCCGTGTCCTCCCTCCGACACGCTCTACTTAAACTGGTGCATCCCCCTCCTTTTTAATCTTGGCTAAAGTCGGATTCCTTGGACTTAAAATAATTCTCCACCGCCTTGCTATAAATGTGTGAAGCATGTATTTATTTATTAGCAAACTGCTTTGCATGGCTGAAAGGCAGTAAACTGAAAGGAGAATATAGAAATGTATTCTCTTTAAATTATCTGTGATCATACAAGACGGCTAGCCTGGAGTGATGGTCCACTGATCCATGATACAACCTTACTTTAAAGAGAATGTGAAATGGGGTAACATTAAGGAAGATTATCAAAATGAAAGTGCCTTTTTAATGAATGTCTTTTTTCTTTTTTTTTTTTTCCCCAGCTATATTGTTGGAATGATTTCTGCAGCTTGCAAGAGAGAGGGTAAAAGGAGCTGGAAGTACTTCTCTAACTGGGAGGCTGGTCTAAAACATACTGAATAATCTCAATTTTTGTCAGTGATGTCAAATTTTTGTTCAGAAGGAAAAAAATCACAGAGTGAAATCTTAATCAAATTTGGGAAAATCAGCTGCTTTAAAAATGGGAAAGGAAAGGAAAAGGAAAAGGAAAAAAGGGAAGGGAAGGGAGGGGATATTAGGAATAGCAGATCAATGAGTTATTAAGATATTGTTATAGTGTACTGAAATCTAGATAAGATGAAGATAGTAATGTATTGCCTTTCCACTTCAGTGAAACAAATGAAGCACTTTAACTAGAACTACATTAGACTGGGAAACACCCACACCCAGCATGTATTTCCTCTGAGCTCTCACTTCTATGGTGAGCTTAAAATGAAAATACCATATTGGTTCTAAAACAGACTTTGGCAGAGTTTGTGATATGACTCAGATCATAAATTTCTACCATTTTGGAGCATAAGGATTGGATTTTATTTTCAAATTAACAATAAAACTTAAGTATGCCATTAGACTGTCCTTGTTGTGGTTCTGTCAGCCCTTTCTTCCTTTCCCCTTTCTCTTCAGCCCACTGTTACCTTCATTTTTTTAAATTTTTTTTTTAACCAGTAAATGTTGTTAGTTATCACCTTGTAATAGTATGCATAATGCCTTGGGTTGCACTTCATAGCCTTGACCTAGCAGAGGCTGTTTCTTCTTTACTCCAAGGGTTTTCTGCATTTAGCTTTTGACAGTGTCATGGTATTTCCATGGATTGCCTTTGGCCGTCCTTCACTGCTTTGTCCCAGGAGACACAGGAATCCGGGAGTCTTATAGATCTCTCTCTTTTTTTGTCTTTAAGACTGAGGAATTCTGTTTGCAGCCTCTTTGGCAAGTTCATTTCCATATAACCAGAAAATAAGCTGGTCAAAATGGGTTCAAAATATTGTTTTTTCCCTTCCCTTATGAACTCCTTAGAGGCTAATGTCAAATTTTGCTCAAATCAAGATAGATCTACCCAGGTTTCATCTGACAGACATATTGGAAGTAGATAATAAATCGGTAAGACAGGAAGACTGGACTGTAACATTTTATCATATTTGAAACAATAAAAGCCATATTTTTTCTGATCACATTTTGTGACCAAAGTAAACTATACCATATATCGCGCCATCTCATTTTAAGCAGAAAGTCTATAGGGAAGACAAAATTCTATGTATAAATTGCTAGTTGCTCACCTTAATTTTAATGCTGAAAACAGTTACACAAATATAGATTAATCCAATCAACAATTAATTGCATCTAATGAAATTCGGCTAATTGAAGTGGCTAAATAATGACTTAAGAATCTAGCAGTCATTAAACATTGTTATGCATAGGTTCTCTGCTTTTTTCATGTATACAAAATGCAAGGGAAAAATAGAATAATGAGAAAAGCAACTGGCTGAAATCAATACATACATTTTAAAAAAAATGAAAAGTACATTTATGATTCACCTAACTACTTACGATGGTGGGAGTGGAAAGCACAAATAAAACCTTGTGAATAGCATACAAATGCCTGACATAAGTTGTTTCTTTAACATCTGGTAAGCAAAATCATTAAGATCCTTTTCATTGTCATGGCCAGCTTTTAAAACAAACAAAAAAAATTCCATCTCTAGTTCTGTCACTGAGCCTTTATGTTCTGAAAAAAAATCCACATGCTTCTCTCAGACCTAGTGACACTATATAGAACTGAAACACCACCTCAGTGAAAGTCACACGAGATTCATTAAGTTGCCCCTTATGCATTCATCGCGCTTCTTTCATTCTAAGTGGAGAAGGCTAGAAGGTAGACTATCAATCTACTCCAGAAAAAGTATCACTTTCTGATCACAAGGCCATCTGCCCTGTCTCCTAAGAGACCTCAAGAGCTCACTCATTCTAATTTTCTACTGATTAAAAAAACAGTTTCATTTGTGCTTTCTTATCCACAGGTTGAGCAAGCTAAAATCATTTATTTCACTCTTGTCTCTGTCAAGTCTGCTTCTGTAACTTTTTGTATTTTCAAGGTGTTGGTTACAATTATGGAAGAGTAGCCTTAAATTACCTAAGAAGAGCCAGTTTTCTTTCAGCTCAAAACATGAATCAACAGATTTTAAAATTGTGAGGATTTAGAAAAGTTGGACAGGAGAAAATTATTTTATAACAATTAACCTGATAAAAGTCTGTCAATATTATTTAGAGATAACATGAAAAAAATTGCTACAATTTATAATATAGACCCCAGGGCCCACAGCATAGCTCTTATATAGCTTTATAGCCACTTGATTTCCATGCAGCACTTTACACAAGACTAGCAAACTATGTTCTACAATGTTTTAAAAAACCTTAAGCTCTGACAACTGTTGTTAACTCTCTCTCAGTTCCAGTATAAGCTAATTATGTGTAATAGGAGAACAAAGGAGAATGTAGGTTTTCTATTGAAATGTATTGATTTTTGCTTTTTCTGCTTTAATCCCTTGATTATGATAAACAGGTAATGCCATTTTGTTAAGCCTTTCTAATTCTTCCTGTTTATTTATTTTAGAGCATATTGTTGTAAAAGGGATGGGTGACAAGGAAAATTGGTTTCAGTTACCTAAAGGAGAAGGTATAAAGCCATTACCCTGACCATCAAGGTCAAGAATCAGAGACTACCTGATTACAGCTCCAAACTCAGAAATAAACGAGCAATATCTTTGCGTGCTGCTGTGCCAGTAGGCCTGCTTTTCAGGGGCTATTACTAGAGGGCAGAAAAGCATGTCCCCATGGTACAGACTGATTACCTGAAAGGAAAGAAAAAAAAGAAAACAAACAAAAAAACCCCGCAGGCAGAATGACTAGGCAGATGGTATCTGCTTTGAATCCTGATAAATTGGCAGGAAGCTTTCAGGTCTTTGAGAGGATTTTGAGGCAGTGAAAATATCTTGTGAAATCATTTGTCTTGCTTTTCAGCAGTGCAAAGCACCCACGTCACAGATTTGTGGACTGAGGGGGATAGGAAGGTTGTCACAGCAGTCAACAACTCTTCATCAGTTTTGAAACATATGACACCAGCTTAATTTTGTTCAGTTCTAAACTTTTTTTTTAAGATCTAGTGAAAGAGAGCTTATGCCACTTCAATAATCTCTTTTTGAACAGGAAGGAATTGCCTTTTAGACTCAGGGGAAATGTTGTTAGAAGGAACAATAGTCTCTGATAAGATCCACTGAACCAGAGAAATGTTCAGCACCCATCCAGGTAACTATGGCCTGCTGGCAGAGAAGTAGAAAGGATGTGCTTTAATGAGGGATGTGTGCTTTGTGGAAGCAGAAATGCACTTCTGGAAGGTATGAGGATACTTCCTACATTGATGCTATGAATATTTAGTTGCTAGTACCAATAATTTTTTTTTTCTTAATTTCATTTCCATAGTTAGCAGGACTAGGAAAGATTCCAAATTTATTTCCCCAATGGGATTTCTGGTGAGAAAACCCATCTGCAGAATTGTACCAGGATTACAAATTTTGGTTAGGTTAATTCAGCTAGGGGTGCTTGTTAGGGAATTCCACTCCTCTTGATTTTCCATTTTGCAGTCTTCGCAATTCTCAAGCCCTTGAACAGTCCCTGGGGAGTGACCTATATCAGCTTTGTATATGCTATATTCATTCAGTCTATGAGAGAGTGCTGACCATTTTGTATAAAGAAAACAGCTGTATGCAAAGGTAACAGAACATTGGAAGGTTTTTCTGCATCATATACATACACTTTTTAAATTATTTTGCAGAATTAATAATTAAGTAATTGTGCTCTGCTTCATCTTTGCTTTTGACTCAACCACACCCTTCCTCAATTTATGATGAGTTTTCTCTTCAGATAATTCTGCTTGCTTGGTAGTGAAAAATTTCACTTGAAATCAACCATGGGCTTATCTAGCTAAAGCCACCACATGCACAATATCCTAGGCAGGGCATTAATGAGGAAGTGTCAGGAATACACCTCCAGGATAAATTGAACTTTTTACTTGCATCATAAAATGATCTTCCTTTCTGTGCCTGAGGCCAAAATAATGCTAAGAAGTTAAGCTATTCTTTTGGTAGGGTTAGAGAAGGCAGAGAAATCCTCCCTAAAGAGAGTGAAGCAGCTTGAGTGTGTAATAATTTATTGGTGACTTTTTAGTGGGTCCAAACAAAATGAGTTAGGGAGAGGAGAGTTTTCAGAATTTGACTCATTAATTTCATTTTTGAAGCACAGGCATGTTTGTCAGCATTCGTTCAGCAGGACAGATTTCTGCAAGATCAGAGACAAGCTGGGTTTTCAGTCCAGGAACATCTTTGGAGTTTGTTTTATGCATTTGCTCAACAATTTGCCTCAACCACTGTTGAACAAAATACGTTAATTATACACTCATATACTTCCATTGTCATTGTTCTTGGATTTCTCTGGTCTCTGACTTGTTGTTGCCTATTGAACACTGTTATGGCCAGTCTTGGCATTCTCATGATTACTGGCTTATTGCTGGACTTACTGTCAGGGAGCAACAACTCCAAGCTCTGCTCGGTTCCCCACTGCAAATGAGTCAATAGTCACAGCTCTAATTTAAAGGAAAAAAAAGTCAGTAACTGTAAAGAACTCACATCCTCAAGCTGGAAAAAAAAATGCCAAAAAAACCAACAAACTAATACAATGTAGGTAAATACGATAATTATTGTAAAAAAGAAATTCCTAATCAATATTGTTTTAGATTTCCACACCACGTAGACTGCCATCATGATTCCCACTAGAAATGCAGGTTTTGAATCTCATGATTTTCAGTTGTTTGACTAAGAAAGGATTGGAACTAGCAGTTCTGGCTTTATGTCACTTCTTGTTAATGCTAAGGTTGCACTTGCTTGTTTTGGATTGTTTGCTTTGCCTTTTTTTTTCCCCTGGCTTTTTTTTTCTTTTCATATGCTAAAATGGCCAGAAATGCTGGATCATGTTTGTGCCATGTGAAATCTGAACTAAGGTGCGTGTTGCCGTACCGGTGCACTCTTCATTAACCATATCCTCAAGGCCTAGTCTGCAGTCACCTTACACTTTCATATAATTTATTTGACTTAGCTAGGCTTATTCTAGACTGACAGGGGTTAACATTAAGACATTTATCATCTCCTAGGAAATCTGTCCTTGGAGACATGGGAGTAAATCCTTTGGGAATATTTCTTCTGTAGTTGTACTAGAAGAGAAGGCATGATATTGCTTCCTATGGATTTGGTTACTTTTACAAATCTGGAGTTCTATACTTCTGAAAGATAAATGGACAAAAAATGTCTCTTGCTTTTGCAGGGCAAATTCTATTGAGTCAGCTGAGTCAGATCACACTGATTGCACAACTTTTGATGCCATGAATCAAAGAATTGGTATAGCTATGCCAACACCCTGCTACTTCTGGCCGTGCTATTGTTTGACACTTTAGAAAATGTGCAAAAAATCCACAAACCACCTGGCCAATTGTTCAAGTTACTTATCTTGATTTTAAAAGTTATGGATGAAGAAGCAGAAGTCAGGGAAAGCAATGATCTTTTTCTAGCTGAGTGCTCAGACACTTTGTATTTAACAGTACATGAAGAAACTCCCTTTTGTTTCTCACTATTTTTCTAAATGTTCATATTTTATGAAGCATGTGCGTACTAATCCACAGACATACACAATTGGACTATTAAGACTCATTAAATGCATTGATTTGTCTTTCTTCTTTCTGTTTCTTATCAGTCATTAATTATGCACAATGACTTGTCTCTCATTTTTTTATCTGTTTTCATCTATATTCCTCATATTTTATCTTGAACAAAGAGTAGTCTTGTGCCATGAAGGCTCATCAAAGTCATAATTACATTTCATTCGTCTGCATTGAACTGTCTGTCATCTGTTAGCATTTTGAATGCTCTATATGTCTTTCTGCACTTGGCTTCCTCATTATTTACTCCTCCTCGACCATCCATTACTGATTGCTAACTGCTTTCTGCTTTTAATTTTTCTAATTACCAGCTGTGTTTGTAACCTAGCAGTTTCAATCCAGAAATACTGGTAATGCTTTTTTTTCCACATTTAGCAAGTGTTTATGTTCTTAACACTAATGTTTATCTACAAGACCAATGTGCCAAAGCAAGGCGGGATAAAACTCAGGACTGAGGTTTTGTTATATCCCACAGCTATCCCACAGCTTCTTTTTTCCTAGTCTATCTTTTATGCTTTGGATACTGTCCTTGATATAGGCTAAAACTCAAAAGCACTCCAGATTTCTTGTCGTAAGTAATTTTTTTTGTGATGTAAAATTTTTAACTGATAATAACTAGATATGTGGCCGGGAAGGGGTAACAACTGTTACTGATGGTTTTCATTCCTTCTTGGTTTTGTTATGCATCATGTTTTATTTAATCAAAATATTTCCTTATTTTTTTCTTCTCATGTAAGTGCTTAGGCTTGTCATTGAGATCTTTTTCCTCATAGGTACCTGTTTCATCATTCATTACATCTTATTTTTAAAAACTACATGTTTACTTACTGCAAGAAAGTGTTTGCAATACCTGGCAAAGCTGGGTCCCAAAAGGCGATTTGCAACTTAGATTAAGAACCCTAATTTCAAAGGCCTGTTTGGAAAGAAATAAATGTCAAAAGCATTAATTATGGGCTCTACAGATACTGTATTCCTTATCTGTAAAATGGAACAAATGAGTACCATTTCCTTTACAAGGAAAGCTTTCTCATGAGTAGGTGAAGGTTATCACACAGAAGGTTCCTGTAGAAGGGTAAAACAGTATATACTTTATGGCTGAGATTCTTAACTGATGTGCATTGGTATAACTTCAACTGAGTCAAGGAAACAACAGTGTTTTATGTAAAAGGAAAACATGAATGTGCATTTGTTTGTTTGTTTGTTTGTTTGTTTTGCTTTTAATGGAGGCAGATCTAACTGTGGTATCATTACATCATGCAGGCTGGTTTCAGAGACCTAGGAACTTTATTTACTTCACTTCAGGTTAATATAGCACTATTTAGTGCTTAGTAGGTCTTTAGAAATAGTAACAGGACACATGAAATCTGCTGAGGCTCATGTTACTTTCATCTCTCTGTAACTCATTTTTCTACTTTCACAAATCCAGAAATTTCTAATAGTGTGTGAAAATTGCTAAATAGCATTAAAAAGAGCAGAAGCCATCACAAAAGTGAAAACTACTTCACCAGCCTTCTTAGCTTTTTGTATACCGGTTTAATTTTAATTAATTTTTTGAGTATCAAAAATACTTTATATCTTTATATACTCTGTACCATGAAATTAAGCAAAAGAATCTCTAAGAGGTGTTACATTTTTTAAGTAGTAACGTAATCCTCTATGAAACATTGCTAGAGTATGCCTAATTTGATTTTTAAATGCTTGTATTAAGCTTAAAAGTTTTAACTGAGAAAGAACATATAGCTTAGAAAGGTAACTGAATTCTTGATAATCCTTCATGATGGTCAATTGTCTCCAATGCTAATTATACATTTGAGTTTGCCTATATTGAATTTGCAGCCATTGGTCCCTGCTACGGATTATGCATAATTTTCTTTATGCAACTACTTGTAAATGATAGATCAGATAACATACGGACCTTCTCTTCACAGGCAAAATAGATTCAGTTCCTTAACTCTTTAAGCAATGAATTTTTTTCCCCCTTTTCTGTTCTTTTGTTGGTTACCCAGTTCCTTGTCAACTGCAGCATCACCCACCCACACATCCCAGCTGCCACTGTCTCATTTTCCATCCAAAACAGGAGAATGGATCACCTGTTATCAATACTGCCATTCATTCTTAAGAAACAATCAAGAAGTAGGTACTTATCCAAGACTTCTGACAGCTATCTATGTTTTAAAGATTCAGGAATTCTATTTCTAATCGATTTCCTGATCTTCATCACCATAAGACATAACATGGCTCTGGAGAAACTTCTGAACTTCCACTAGAAACAGCTAGTCACACAATGAGAAAGGAACAAGTCTGTGGTATTGCCTAGGCAGCTGGTGAAAAAATAATTTCCAGCTGCAGCAGCCAGAAGCATGTCTATTCTCCTAGAGCTTAGAGACAGAGACAGGAGTTTACCTCTGACTTCCCATGTCGTCTTCTTCTCTGATGCTCTGTCACAAATTCTGTCAGTTTTTTGTACAGCCACTTCACAGCTTGCTTCTTCCTCCCATTTAATTTACCTTGCTAAAAGCTATAGCACATTCAAACCTTTTGTCTTACTTCTTTGCTGCCATTTAATGACCTCTGCTAGTTTTCACCTCCTTCCTGCCAATGGATTGGCTGCTCCACTTCTGCTGTTTGTGTAGTTGAGGTTGTTATTTTATTAATCTATGATGAGGTATGCTGTGGATTAACTATTTCTTACTATTAGTTCTTAAATTTATTTATTGCTTCAAAGTACATAAGTCTTCTCATACTGCCTTTTTTTTTCTTTTTGTGCTCATTTTCCCTCCTTCTTTCTCCTATCCTTTTATTTCTTAACTTCCTCCTATCTTACCCCAGAATCTCAAACCTTAAATCACTAAGTGCAATGTAATAAGCACAAATGACTGTGCTGTTAAAACTTACAAAAGGAAATGAAAAAGGGTCAGGAAAAATGCTCCAGTCAATCTCTGCTCCTCTATTTTATGCAGCCATTTTTGCCCCTGTGGGACAGATAGGAAGTGCCAGCAACTTTCAACTTTTTCCCAGCTTGCCCATGGGCAAAGATAATGCAAAGTGGAAGATGAAATGGCCACACCGCATAGACAAGCATATCTTCTAGAAATGACATATTCTTGCTCTTTTTTTTTAATTATTTTTTCCTCCCCAAAAGGTATATCTTCCCTTTAAGTTTTCTTCTTCTGTGTTACCACCAGTGTTTTGTTGTATCTAAACACAGCACCAGGGATCACCACAGCCTTCATTCTCAGTTGTGCTTAGCAATGGCAGGTGAAAGCAAAAACTCTGTTCCAGCTTATATAGCTGTCACCATCATTTAGAGCTACTGTCCGCTTGACTGCTTGTTGCTCCTGCCTCTCCACCTAACAGTAGCTGTTCAAATTCAGTGATTTTTGGCTCTTCTACTCCTTCCACACTACTGCCAGGGAAGTGCATGAGAGTGTCTCAGGGAGTGGCCTGAGACAGCTGTAAGCTAAAGTGATATTGACCCAGGGGCAGAATCTGGCTAGATTCAAGACCTTGTGGTACAATTCCTAATCAAGAAGAGGGTCTCCCTCTCTGTGGAGTTGCCACCAAGAGTCTTCTTCATGAACCAAATTGAAGGGAAAGAACTTTGACTGGAATAGGTCCAGCAGTGATTTAGGTGACATATCCAAAGTCCTTTCCCATCTTCTGATAACAATGTATACGCTATGACTGAAACTCAACAGATGTTTTCTGGTCATCCACCAGAGCACAAAAGCATTTTGGAAGAGGGAAGCATGTGACCTGTTTTACATTTTGGGAATGCAGTGGCCATATTTTGGTCATGTGTTGATAGAGGAATATGAGTGCCTTCTAAAATGAGGCACTGTCTTCATCCAAATAGTTCATCTGGCTTATATTGTATTTTCTGCATGTCTGTGATCTCTCTCTCCTCATCAGCTCCTCCCTCCAGGGTGAAAGAGTGACATGATGCCTGATGGCACTACACTTGATTTGAAAGCTATTAACAAAATGAATCCTCTAAAGAAAAAAGATGCAAGGAACAGTCTATAATTTACACTATTTTTGCAGCCTTCAGTGGCAGTGTGAGAGGAGGGCTGAAAGGCAAATCAAAGATATGAAAACTTGAAAGTGTGAGGTAGGGATGGAGGAAAATTTGGGAACAGTGGATATCTGAAAACTGTTTCATATTCATTTAGATTCGGTGTGTTGTTAATAAGCAGTGTACCTTTTTAATTATTATTTGGATATACTTCTCAAACCATGAAACAACAGGACAAACCAATCACTTTTAAGTGTTAAATGCAAATTAAGATTGTTTGCTTATTACCTTATGCAATCAAGAATTTTGTGAAAATAACTTTTCAATAGTTCTTTCTAGCATAGGCTGGGATCTTCATCCACACATATGTTTAGTGTACAAGTGCATGTACACACGAATAAATATATTTGTATAGCCAGGGATCTGCCTATACTGGGACAATCTTTAAGCCAATTTCAACATTTATATAACTTGTCTCTCATTATCCTAGTGTGTTTGGATTAAACGAGTCTGCAGCTTTCTAATAAAAGATCAGACACTCTCCCTTTCTGCCCTGTACAGCCTGTAAATCTGGGAGATGATTTTGGAAGTGCTAAGAAGAGGAAAGGTCACTCCCTGGCATGTGTTCTACTTCAGCTGAACACAGCAAGAGGCTCTTTTCCATTGCTTACCTGGCATTAGTGCTCTGCAAAAGGCTGCCTCACCGCAGGACTGACTCTGCTCAGGTTAGTGGAAATAATTGTTGAATTATACGTCAGCCCTTTACTAATCCCAAATCCATGTGGACAGTGGTGAAAGAGCAATGCCCTTTTTGAGCCAGTGTGAATCACCGAGTAGCTACTTTGGATGTCTTAGTGGTGAATCACTGAATGCTGGGTGGGGAAGGAGTCTCCTTGTATTGTCAGGATGGAAAATCCACCTCTCCTATCTTCTCAGAAGACACTGATTAGCTGAAGGTAAAACCTCATGGACTACAGGCTTTCAAAAAAACCTGTCCAAGTCATAAGTTATCCTGGTTAGCAGTAAATACCTTTTTATGTTGAAACCTCAAAAACTTCAAGATTTCTTGCAGGCTCTGAACTCTTGAGTTATAGAAATACATCAGTCTGATTACCTGCTTGCTTTTCCTCTTTGTTTTGTTACGAGCAGTAGTTCTTTCCACAGCAATTGGTGATACCATCCCTTAAAAGCTGGAAAAGCCTTACAAATGATGTTGCAAATATTTGGTATTTTCTCAGGGATGGCCAAACCACTGCTGTTTCCTTAACCCTCCCATTCTGGATTTCTGTAAAGTAGGCAGGAGTTGATCTCACTGATTTACTCCGCATTTTCAGTTATACTTATTACAAAGTAGATGGCAGATGTTCTGCATCCCCCACATCTTAGAAAAGGGTTTATATTGATAGCAACTGTATTAGTTTTTAGATCTCACAAAAACTTGTGGATGAGTGAAACATGCCCATATTTTTGGCATTGATAGCAAAAAGTTCAATTATGAACAAGTTGCTGCAGTGATCTCAGCAGATCCAGTGATTAATTGTGTACCTAGAGGAAGTTTGTGCACATTTCTGGAGGTTTGTAGCAATATTGAGGTTTAGGTATGCTTAACTTGTAGCTGAAGAGTAAATAGAATTTTAAAAACTGTAAAATATATAATATGGGCAAATAGAGAAATATTGTTATGTGACTGGATATATCTTTACACAGTGTAGAATACTGGTTCCACATAATGTTTTCTGGCCTATTGGGTGAATAAAATGCATTTCCTAAATTATTTCGATAATACCTTCATAGTATTATGGGGGAAATGGGCTAATTACTACTATGGACATTTAAATGAGTTTCCTGTGTATATTTACCTGGGAGGCCCACACTGCTTTATAGAAATTTTCAGCAATTATTATCTAACCTCCTAAATAATGTCCCCTTTAATTCTAATGGAAAAGAAATAGACTGGAAAGTCATAAGCAAGGCTTTAATTTAATTTGATTACTTAAATAAAGATAAACAAAAAATTAAGATAGCTCACACTTTAAAAACGAACTGCAACAAACCCAAAGAGAAAGAAGTATCTATTATGGAAATTCAGTGAGCCAAAGATCTGAGACCAGAGATCACAAACATTTGTGAAATATGTTTCTGATGGACAGAGCTATTAAGAAATGCATGACCAATATATACAGCTTGATTGGCACAAGTGCCTTTGATATAGTCATTCCAAAATGCTCTGTGACTGGAATAGTTTATTTTCCTTGGTGGGAAAATCAGCATGAAGCAGATTAAAAGTAGAGTTTATTCAGAACAATGTGTAGTAACTCTAGTAGTACCTTGCACAAGTGTTAGAGAGATATATAGGCATTCAGAACAAAATCCTTAATGAGACTTGACACACAAGATATCTCTTCTCTTCCAGTACTACAGTACTGCTTTACTCTAGTTCAACACATTCCTGAAAGCAGGGTCAACTCAGTGTCAGATGACATTGCTCATGGCTTTATCCTATCAGACCTTGAAAACATCCAAGGACGGAGACTGTGCTATCTCTCTGGGCAACCTATTTCATCTTGAATACTCTTGTGGGGAGCAAGTTTTTCCATATATCGTGTGAACCACTCCATCTTGTCAACCTCCTCCATGTAGGTGTTAGGCCACCCCAAGGTCATTTTCTTCTCCAGGGTCAAAAAGCCCTGGTTTCTCAACCTCTCCTCACAGGGCAAGCAATCTAGCCCCCAATCATATTAGTGACCCTCGCAGAGCTTCTTCCTCTTTATCAATGTGTTTACTGTATGGAGTGGGCTAAAACTGGACAAAGTAGTCTTGTAGTGGTCTAATGAGTGGCACATAAATGGGAATAAACATTTCTCTTGATTTCCTGAATGTGCTCTCCTACTGTTCTTACAGCTCAAGATGCCATTGACTCTTGCTGTTGCAGGTGCACACTGCTGGCTCAAGCTCAGTTTGCTCCCCACTATGACTCTCAGGACATTTCAGCACAGTTACCTGCAACTGGTCCATTCCCAGCTTGTAACAGTGCAAGAGGCTCTGTTTCCTATGTGCAGGACTTTACACTTGTCTTTGATGAATTCGAAAAGGCTCTTGCTTGCTCCATTCCTTCAGCAGGTCTGGGTCCCTCCACCCTCACCTGTATTGATGGTTCCCCCCCTCTTTGATGTCAGCTGCTAACTGAAGGAAGGAGCTCTTCATCACCTCCTTCAGGTTATTGTTAGAGATATTAAACAGGACAGATACATATGCAACATTTATATTTCAATTAGTTCTTTGGGTCTTTCTGGTTCTGAGGCTCAAAGTCTTAACTCAAGACTCTGTTCTTAACTCTGACCAGATGAAGTGATTTGAACTAAGGGTAAATTGATGGGCTGTATTATAACACCAGAAAATGTCTTTATTTCACTGAAAATGTTGTCTGAATAAAAACTCAAAGGTTGTATGGTTCATAATATTGGACAGCCTCTCAACAAAGTGATTTCAAGAAAATCTCTGGTTCAGCAAATGCATAAAAGCAAGTTTTTTTATTTTCATAGCTGTACAGTGGGGTGCTGTCAGGGTAAGCTTGCTGTATAATTATAGTTTCTAAGAATGAATTCTATTAAAATTGAAATAAAAGATCTTTGTGAGGAAATAGGGGCTCTAAAATATCAGTGCTACATTCTACAGGTTGTCATTATCTTGAAGCCTAAAAATAAATAAATGTTTCTAGAAGCAAACATGGGCTATTCAGATGCCAAATTCTTTTGTTCTCATTAAGTGCCCCTTGGAATGCATTAAATCCAACATTTAGCACTTGGCATATAATTAATTTGTTATCAGGGAGGAAATCACAGAATGATGAAATTCCCCATTCCCCTAAGTACCAGAATCTGTTTTAAAAACTGTGGAAGCAGGGCTCTAATAATAACAGGTTTATCATCTTAAATACTACTTCCCTTCCAGCTCCACATCATACCTTAAAGAAACTGTCCTCCAAATTTAGGGTAAAAAAAAAATCCCCCAAAACCCCTCTTTAGCAAAATACAATCCTCAGGATTTTTTTCCATTAGTAAAATAAAGAACATTGTCCAATTCTGCTTTGAGAAACCTCATTTTCAGTACATTTGTAAGTTAATGAGATAATATTCGGGAGAAGATGAACCAAGGAGTTTTCATATTTTCTGTAACTAGACTTCCAAGAGACCAATTAATTTTAACTGGAGTGATGAAGGGACAGTTCTGTTAGTCACCTTTCAAAGTGCAAAACAGGCCTTGCTTTTACTGAGTAGGCTCATCAAATTTACATCATGATTTAATTACATGTTTGTAGCAATAACTGACCTCAGGAGTAAGTGATCTGGTAATAAATAGATTCCCCTATTTCTAAATACTATTTTACTGACTCTGAGATGCTATTCATAGCCTGGTAGCTTTGCCACAAACCTCATCAGCAATTTACTTCAATGCATATTCCATTGTAAAACTGGCAGTGAATTAGAATGAAGTTTAACAGTAGGGATTTTAGTGCATGATCCAAACAAAAAAATAACATGCATTTTTCTGAAGCTTTTCTTTTCAGGGACAGATTATAACTGAGATAGGAAAAAACCCAGACAAACAACCCAAACCTTGATTTATTTAATGTCTTTAAAGAATTGCTTAAATAATTTTATTCATATCTCAATTTGAGTTCAATAACATTTCAAGCAAAAAGGCAGGAGCTTTTAGTTTTGATGAAATACAGTGATAACCTCAAGAAACCAAAATGGACATATCTTTAATGTCCTCCCTCCTCCACACTACCAATTTATTACTCTACTTTTGTTTAAAACCTATGAGCTAAGTTCAGAGGTGATGCGTAAATTCTGTAATTTAGAGTCCTTTATGCTCAGTTAGACACCTTAAGACCTACTTACACTAGCTTACTAGAGTATAAGTCAGTGAAATGGAGTGTAAATTGATGTGATTTACATGTGGAGGAGCTGGAAGAGTGAGAAGGTATTACCTATAGGAGAGAACAGACTTTTTATGAGTACTTTCTAATATTCAGCTAGTTTTCTGCCCCCCTGAGTAAACACACCTTTGCATTTGTGTGCTCAAGGTCCTTTGCACTTAGTGAGGCTTTCTGGGCCAAAGTCGCTGGTATGTAAGAAGTGTGATAGAAGTTGTATGCTGAGAAGTGAATATGAGGTTTATAAATAAGTAAAGGCTCTGGTTCAACATTTCTCTTTGTAGTTATCTGCAAACCCAGTGGTTTTGTAGTTACTTGTAATGGCTGAAGATTTTTTCATCTAAGGTGCTTGCTCTGTCTTCTCTCGGGAAGATTTTTACATCCAATGCACACTGCATGTTGTGCCCCGGTGCCTTGTTTGACAAGCTGGCAAGTAAGAGGTAAGCTCTGTCATGTTTTCTGTGGGATAAGAACATGCACCTGGCAGCTACCACGTTGCTGTAATTTCACACTCTTACCCTGTGGTAAGTTGCTCTTTTGCCAAGTGAGCTATGTAAAGCCTTGTCAGCTCTTGGAATTGTACCGCTTGAAACATGTCTGTTGAAGCACTACCAGTACAGAGGCAATTCCTGCAGGATAAAAATCCATAAATCTATTAATCTCAATTTCTACTGCCATAAAAAACTCTGCTGATAATACACCAATTTAATTATTTTTAAAAAAAGTCCTGACCAAAATATCTGCCTCAAGATAATGGTTATACACAAGCAAGACTCAAGTTTAAAATTAATCTGAAGCGTAATGAACATATGTGGGGAGAAAAGAGAAGGAAGAGGAGTAAAGGAGATATATACTAACCTAGCTAAGACTCTGGGAAGACTTTGGCCTGCTCTTCTCTGAAGAGTTTTGCATCATATGTCAGATAAAGTGTGGAAAACAATATTCGGCTTTTGCTATGCTGGCAAAAACAGACACATTTTTTTTTCTGGCCAAAAAATGTTTCAGTAAGTGCACTTCATTTTGCTCAAAGAACTGACATTGGCTTTTTTTTTTTTTTTTTAATGTTACATTTTTATAGCAAGCCTTTACCAACTCATTGTAATGATGTAGTTATGTATTTTAGTATACAAGCTGATAAAGACATTCATATAGCTATGATCTATATGTAATTTTTTTGCTAAGTGTATTCGTATGATATACAGGTACAGTTAAAATTTATATGCAGGAAGAGGTAAGCCTTCATATGAACTCTAATTTTCATGTGCAATATGGGGTTGGTTTTGATTTTGTTTTTTTTAAATTTTATTTTTCCCACATCTAAACTGTAAACAGATAGCTAAACAGTAAACAGGTAGCTAAACCACAATACGAAAACCTACTCTGGGATTAAATTGATTTTTCAGTTTGCATTCAATTTGTGATTTATACTAAGAAAATTTTCCAGTGCAGTCAAAAGCTTTTTCTGTGTAGGACTGAATCCAACTAATGCTCTCTGAAACTGTAGTCAAGACAAGGCAAGTTGCTTTTCAGTGCATATTAGAATGATCCTATGTCCCAATATTAACCCACTTTCTGTACAACTACCTTTGTCTGATTAGAGGTTTTGAAGGAGCAAATTAGTTTCTGCTAGCAAATAAAATAAAACTTTTAATCTTTTTCTCTTATTTTTTCATTTTTCTGATTGAAATCTTAGAAGCACCCTTGCATTTAGGCATATGCTTTTCCCAGATAGTAATTTTCATTCTAAATTATGTATATTAGTGTCACCCACCTCACCTATTAAGTCCTTCTCTCAATAACAAAGACATGAAGCCATCAAAGAATTTTAGCTAATTGGTGGTCACAGTTTCAGTCCATTTTCAGCTCATTGTTGAACTGTACCTTACAAATAAACAAATATTTCATCCTACCTGTTTCTTTTTCAAAAAGTAAATGTTACTTTTTAAAAAAACAAATGTTTTAAAAGAAAATTAAAATCCAGACAAAATAGAGCACTAATTCTGAGATGATAAATAAAAAGATGAGTTTGAGGAGATCTTGTAACTTAACTTAAAAGAGGAACTTATCATTGTTCTTTGTTAAAAAAAAAAAAGATGAAAGCACATGGAACTAAATCTATAATAAAGAGGAAATGTGCCTGCTACCTTACATAGAATATCTCCAAAGAGGATAACAAATATGAAGTCACTTGTAGAAACTACTGATGTACATGTGAGTGAATCTTTATTTTGAGGGAAACTGGCTCAGCAAAACCAAAAGTTACAGCAAATGTCAATGAAGCAGTTTTCTATGAATGAGCAAAGCATTAGAAAGAGTTTGTATGTGTAAATGCAGCTGAGGAATCAGCACACTGTTCTCACAGGAGCTCTTTTACTGGTTATGATCAGAAGGACCACTTGGAAAAGGGTGAGACTGGGACCACCCACAGCGTAACCCTGGCTGACCTGGGAGCTTGTTATAGCATAGTCACATGCATGGAAGTGTTGATTTACCAGCATCACTTTGACATTTGGAAAGTGTGGCTGTGGTCTCATGCACAGATGTTTTGGAATTAACTAAAGGGAATATAATTATCTCTGATATGTATGTGTCTTCATTTACTGTACTATTTTGATATCAGCTATAAAGCCAGGATAATGGCACTAGCCCAAAGAGATCCTTCTGTTGCCATGGTTCTGCTGAGTGTACAAGGAGAAGCTTATATATTCCCTTGTCTTTCTGAATTTTTGCTTTTTATAAGATATTTGGGGATACCACATTGTGTCCCCAAGATTCACAATTAACATCGCAGAAGACAGAAAAGAAATACAGTCACTAGATATATAAATCCTCCTTTACACAGACCAAGATAGGTGTTCAGAAAGTGGATTCAGATTGTGAACTCTTTTAAGATGAAGCCCAAAAAATACTTCATAAAGAATTTATTGCCTAGATGCAGTCATTCTTTTTCTTTCTTTAAATTGTAGGTTTTGTGTTTGTTTTTTGTTTGTTTGTTTGGTTTGGTTTCTTTTTCATTTCAGTTTGACAGACTTTGGGCAGTTTAATTTGAGGATATGAGAATCTATCAAACAAAATTTAAAGCTGTTTGCCAGCATCTTCATCTTCTCACACTTTTAGTAAATATCCTCAACATTTTTTTCACCAAATTCATCACCATTGGTATCAGGCATGAGAAAAAAATGTAAATCTGCATAACTGCCTTTAAGCTGTTGTCAATGCTATGTAATTTAAAAACAAGGTTTTAATGTATTAATTCATTTTCTGTTTTGTAGAAGCCTTAATAGCCTTAGCATCAGAAAATGAGGCAATTTCTTCAAACATTACCCTTATATCCGAGTGGTTTCTAATATGTGTAAAACGTGCAACATTAGCCAAATTAATCTGTTTGTTCAAGCCAGGATTCATTTTATAAAGGGAATGCATGGTTATTTGTAGCTGTTTATTGTGTATTTGCTTATTGACTATGATCCTGACTTACTTGTAAATGTTTATTAAAAGCTATATTGCTGTCTTAAAAAGCAAATAGGTTGCTAGGTTTTCAAAAGTACCTAACTTCCAAGGCAGTTCTGCACATTTAGGAGTTGAAATAACATCTGATTCCTGAGTTTTATACATTTACAAATCCCATTTACAAATCTGTGCACTTCTGTTTTGAAGCACAGACTGGTGTGCAAATTTTTTGTTCATGTGATGCATATTTTGGGGGTGAAGAAAAATGCACCTTCAGTAGTTCACAAAGCCATACTAAAGGCATGGACCCACATTCTGCTATAATTGAATGATTGTATCTTCACTGAAGTAGAAAGAGGTGTTCCAGATTTTCAGAAGTGTGAAATGAGAACAAGATCTTTTCCTAACATGTATCATTGTGAACTTTAACACCATACATATGTCTAAAATCCAAATAAATTCATATCTATATTTGGCTTTGGAAGCATATGACATTTGAGTGAGCAGTTTTCTCAACCAAGAAGAGTTTAAAATAGCAGATAAAAGTATCTAATGCAGAGAAAAATCAGATACAAATGGCATATGAATCAGTGAGCAACTCAGGCTATGACCTCTGTGAATGATTAATGAATAATTTATATCCTCTTGTTCTTTGTATTAAGCACAGTTGTTCCTGATTTTATGATGTTACCTGCATTGAAAATGGCATATTTCCTGATCACGGACAGGTCTGTTGGGTCAGGTTTTTGCTACTGTGTTCATCAAACAAATTCACATTTGATACTATAGAATGAGTAAAAGTAATCCACAGCAGTAGTATTAATGTTACACCTCACCACCTGTATTTCAGCTTAAGTTGTAAAGGTTGTTGATATTATTAAAAGAGAAGTGTATTGAAGTAATGACTTAGGAAATGCCTACACCAGACTCACAGCAAGCCAGGAAAAGAGGTCTTTTTAAGGTCTGGTCTCATTGGTTGGTATTGATCGACTGTCACACAAAGGGAAAGCTCATGAACATGTCTTGGAGTAGAAACACTCATTAAGATCTTTAATGGAAAGCAGGAAGAATCTGTGTCTGATCAGATGATCTTTGAGGTCCCTTCCAACCCGGTATTCTAGTCTAGTCTATGATTCTGTGTTTCAAAGGGAGTGAAATAATGAATGGATCTATCATATCCTGAGTTTCCTCCTCTCAGTCTTTTCCCTTTGTAAGATTCTGATGGTTATATTTTGGGCTTGAGCCCATGCCACTTATGATCTTGCTAAAACTTCCTTTTTGTATCTGATATCTCAAGCAACAAAGGAAATCCATGTACGATTAAGAAGAGCATAGTTCCTAGACACAGTCCCAGAGTGCACTCCAGCTCCTTTTTCCTGTTGCCTGTAGTGTCTGTATTAAAGATGTGACATGGTTTTCAGGAAAGATGCATTTTCTATATGCATTAGCAAAGGCCATTTAAAACTTCACAGAGTATTTTTCACTTGGGCAAGCAGAAGAGCAATTTTTTCATTGTTTGGACTGCTCCATCTGCACTGTTTTAAACCAAATGAAAAGAAACAAGCTCCACCAAAGAAATTTTGACAAAATATCCAGGCAGATATGGAACCAGAGGCAAATGTCTCTATTTAGGTCAGTCACCTGCTCCCTACAGAGGCACTGGTTTCACAACAAGTATAGAGTAGTGGCAGTTGGACCTTTTATTGGTTTGGAGTAGCTGCTCTTTAGCTGGACTCTCTACTGGATGAAGCCGGATAGATTCTCAACTGAGCTACTCAGTCTTTCCAAGCTGAATCTAACTTAGACTTTGCCCTTCTTTGCATGGGTGTTGGACTAATGGCTCTAGATGTCCTTTCTATCCCAAATTACTGCATGATTCTAAGGTTGTATTTTGGTTTTATTTGTTCCAAGTTGTGGGGCTTAAGAATGAAGTTTGAACCTCTCTCTTACTACAGGAAAAAAAAAAAAGTAATCTTAAGAATAACTTCCTTAAGCCAGTCCAGTAACTTGCACCCTCAGGAATAACTGAGTCAGTCAGTAAAAAGAGCAGGTGACAACAATCTTCAAAACATAAAGAAAGCACATTGTATTTCACCATTAAAACTCCCCTCCTTATCCTTGGGATTCCTTTTAAAGACAATTGGTGGGCTAGCCAAGTAAATCATATCTCAAGCCATGGTTCAGAGCCTCAGAAATCCCAGAGTACAGCCTGCCTGTTGATGTAGCCCGGTACCCCAAAAGGCAGGCTCTGCCCTGACAGCATTGCATGGAAACCGTTCATTTAGTGTGCTCTCACTGTTTTCAGAGTGTATCTTGGACATCCTGGTTAAGACGTGTCAAGTGGCTTCTCTCTTTCCCTCCTTCTCTGTTCAGATAGACCTGAATGGGGTAAAGTAAATGACAGTGGTGACATTTTTCATTGTTTGTCTGCTTTGGTTAATCATTAGTTCAGATTTTGGCTTGACTTGGATTTGAACTCTGATTATCCCCTCTTGGTATGTTATGAGCTGCCTCAAAAAGATGACAGGATAAGGGTAAAATGCACCTACCAAGGGCAAAAGCAGAAGACAGCTAGCACAAGGTATATGCTGTGGCAGGAACAGCTGCACTAAAAGCTGTCTCTGTTTGGGATGGAGCTAATGAGAAATAACTCAGAGAGGAAAGGAAGAAAAAACTAAAGAGATACTATACTGTTGCAGCCATGATTTTTTCAGTTATATTTTAAAGGCCAAACTGTATTAGTCATTTAATCAGTGTTTGCATCTGGGAAAAATGGAGAAAGAATGCATGAATTCCAGGAAGAAGTTAGAAATAAATGTATTCACTAGAATTATTCTACAAAGAACTTGTGAGTGAATGTTGAAGACTTGCCACATTTATAAAACTCCTGAAAGGTTCACTTCTGTGCCCAATGTATTTCTGATGTTGTTATTTCTGCCTTCTGAGTACATTATCTTTATAATCTGGTTAAATAAACTGTGGCTATAAATCCCATTTTATATTTTGCTGATACATCTTTGAGAATTGCTTAGTGTTACTCTGCATGGTAATTATGAGCAGAGCAACAGCAGTTTCTGTATTTAGGGACAATTGAAAAAGGGATCAGTTGTAAGATACATAAACTACAGATAGATGGAAATAGTGGTTGTAGTCACTGTTCCCTTCACAGACAATGGCTCTGCTCTTACATCAAATTCTTGTGACAGTGAGTAGGTACTGAAAGAATGAAATCAACTCAGAATTTCAGTGCAGCAAAAGCTCTATCTCAAACTTTGCTCTGAACTTCTGATCTCATAGATATAATGCTCTTCTTAGTGTCTTCTTTTCAAGCAAAAACTTTGTATTTTGTGCCCATGAGTAGAGTGATAAGATTTGAATATTACTTTTAAACAAAGTTTAAGAATCAGTCACTCTGCTTATTTACGTATTTCTGCATATATCCTGACAGGCAGAAGAGAATTGCTAATTGCTTAAGTATCTTTGAGGATATTGCTATTAGACACTAATATTGCTCCTTTTGGCACTGTGACATAGAGAAAAGGAGATAGACAGCAAATATCAACTTATGAGGGACCTCAGCAGAGAGAGATACTTATATACAACACATTTATATAAATCATTTCATCTCCTTGCTTCAATCACCTTGTCTGTTAAATAGCTCTGGTTATTCTTATTTACCAGAAAGGGTCTTCTTCTTCACTTCTCATGAACTGTGCTAATATAATTCAACATTAGCTCGGCTATTTAGCAACTAATAACACTGTAATTTCATAACTGTCATTGCAAAAATGTGGTGAATTACGGCTCACAAAAATGCAGTAGAGAGAGGTTTTGTAAGCTATTTAAAAGTATGATTTCTGAAAGTTATCTGCTTTTTTCACTGCTGTTTAATCTCTACAGGGTCATGGATTTCCTAGGAAAGTCCCTGTTGCTCAGAGAGACGATCATACAGTCTCGCGCTGCAAATATCCTCTCTCCTGTAAGCAAACCAGGTTGGTTTGTACTCAAGACAGCTGCTTCACTGGATAGCTGTTCATGTGCAGTTGTTTCAAGTCAGTTTTTTCTTTAATTTGCCTGAAAGTTCTCTCCTTTGGGATAACTCATTAATGGACTAGTGGACAAAACCTGTTAGGTTTCAACACCAGTGGTCACAATTCTTAACTAAATATGGTCAGAAACAAGGATTAACTTGCCTGAAATAAATTGTAGCACAAAAATGGTGGTTCAACAGGATAAGGTTCCAGGTTCTTTCTGATATAATTCTGTTCTAGTGGATTGTTGACTTTGATGACAGCAAGGGCAAGATCAGAGCTTTCCTGTCTTCTGAAGGGAGCTTAAGACAACTTTTAGGAAATGTATCTTCACTCATCTCACTCATCACACTTTTGCTCTTTTTTGTTGCAAGGCTTGAAAAAAGGTATGTATCAGGACCTTTTAAATCAAGACTGCAGGAGCAGAACTCCTACAAAGTGTGAAATAGGTGTGCCACTGGCAGAGGAGGTCTAATACTTTGGTGCTCTGGGCCCATGAAACAGAACCAAGAAACTCCATTGGTGACTAATGAGAATTCATGACTGACTTTTAGTGTGAATATCAAGGCTATAAGTAGAATATTAGGACCCTGGTGTCTCAGTAAATTAAGGCACCTCAGCTCCCTCTTTATAGATCCTTTTTTTGCACAGCCTTTCTAACAATTTGTGGGCATGTAATCTGGGTGCTGCGTATCACTGCGTAAGCAATGTAAAATAAATTCAGTTAAACAGAAAGTGTGAACCACTGCACCATGGTGTTTCAGTCACCCTTGCTTCCTGTTTCCAACATCCAGATTTACAGTCTTCCTTGACAGAGCTATCAAGGTTTTTTTTCTCCTATGACAATGAAATTATACATATCAGATTTCCTGCCAGGGTGAGGTTTCTAAATAACATCACCTTGTTTTTTACATAACTAGGACTCAGGGAGTGGCTGTTCTGTGCTCTTTGATACTGGTGTGCTGGCCACCTTCAAATTTGTAGTGATTTTGGTGAGAAGAGATTCAGGTTTGTCATGCCAGAGATTTGCATGAGCGAGTCTTCATTCCATATGCAGCACTGTGGTTTAACTTTTGATGGGAAGGTAGAGCTCATGGTGTCTGACCTATTTATCACTTTTCTGTTCCATTTTTTGAGATAAAAGTATCATATAGATGAACCACAGACAACAGACTATGGATGTTTCATTAGTGTGTCACTTTCGGTAAATCAACTAGAAAAAATCTTTTGTAATCGGCTAGCCTTTAACTTAATAACACTTTTGATAGATTGCTTGTATACAGTAGGTTATCAAACCTAAATATTACAGACTTTAGTTTGACACTGCAGGAATGAATCACACAGACACAAAAGGCCAAATTTACAATTCTTTATCTGGACTAAAGAATAAATAAATGTTTTGGTTTCAAGACCTGTACTAATGACAGAATGAAGAATTTTAGATCTGGCCTAAGGAAGTTAAAGATGTAGTTGAAGGATAACTGTTCATTACAATAGCATTTCCAATTACTTTACTTATGAGTTTTAGTACTCTATGGATCATTGTCCTGTAGTTTATTAAATGGTACCATTAGGAAAGCCCTCCTTATTTTCTTTTATTTCCCCTTCCCTTCTTTTCCTAATTTATTCCCATTTCTTGTACTTTTCAGGTTCCCACACACACACCCCATGCTGGAGCTGTCACACTCCAAAATACATCAGTGACAACAGGTTTGACAGTGTTTGGTGTGGTGAAGGATCTGGCGGGAGCAAGACTCCCTAGCATGCTCATCAGGTTAGTAGAGCTAGTGTTGTGGATGGCCGTGCCATATATACTCTTGTCAGCCAAAAGTGTAAAGTGATTGCAGCTAAACCTTTCCTCAAAACAAAAGGAAGAAAGACTGAAGAAACATTCACAAGATAGGGAGTTGAAAGGTTATAATGCTTTCCAACTTATAAAAAAAGGCCCCCTTCAAAATACTTTGCAAACGTGCCTGCTTTTCTCATTTCTGTCAGTTTCACATTGCAAAGAGACCTTACAGTGGCTATAAATATAATTTATTTTAATTTTATAGTCTTTTATGCTGCTGGAACAGTGTGCTGAGGCTTCAGCGTAAATACGAATTAAAAGCTGACCTGTGCCATTAAGGCCTTCATTGGCCTAATTTGGAAATTCCCCTCTCAAAAACAAGATCACGGAGGCAAAACAACTTTACAGACTGTGCAAAGGAAGTATCTACTTCAGTCTCCTCAGGACTCAAACACGCCCTCTCTTCAGTAGCCATGTGTAATAATCACAATAACCGTTGGCAGATGAGCAGGATAGAGTCTAGTGAGCATTTACCATGTTTATCATCCCTATTATATCATACTACCAAATGTGACTAAACATCCTGAGGTTGAGAGAAAAAGGTAGTACATCTCCACTCCCATTGCACACCCTCATAATAACCAGGTAAAGCATGATTTTCACAACTCCTTTTGATACAAGAAAAAATAATTGTAGCCTATTTAAACCTGGTAGGTGAAAGACTCAAAGTTAAGTGATGTTTTCTAGGTCAGAAAGAGAATCAGCATCTGTATTTGCAATGCAGTGCTGAGGCCACGGCTTGTGTCTTGTGCTCCCACTGCTAAATCGTATATCATAGAACTGAGCAATGGTGATGAATGTGCTTTGGAATTTGCTTTGCAAAACAAATATTTAACTTTCTACAGATCACTGAAGACCTGATAAAACTCTTAAGTGTCACCTAACCAATTTCCTTTTCTTTTTAATTGAAAAAAACTTTGTATTGTTTTCATCTAAATGTATGGTTCAAATAAAATTGGAAAGGTTGTTTATTTATTTTCAAATATTCATGCAAATAGGCTTTGCAAAGTCAGAGTGTTCAGAATGAGACTTTGAATGAAAAATTCCCATCAGAATCATCAATTACTTCAAAAATAAGAATCACATTTGTAATTACTCAAGAGGATGAATGCTTCCTTCTTGCTTGCGGGTACAGAGAGGCAAATGGCTGGGAAGTGGGGGCAATGTACACAGCTTTGGCAGCCTGGGTGATGCTCCCCTGCACACAGGCTTATGCTGCAAATTCCATGGTGGGAAAGGGCAGACCAGGAACCAAGCAAGCAGTCCAGAGAGCAAGATAGTGAGATAGATAGTTCAGTCCCAGCAAAGACAAAGGAATGCTGGCATGAGCTAATAATTCATCCATCTCAAATCTCTAGAATGGAAGATTGAAAAGCACAAAAGGCATTCAGCATGTGACAGGAGAGAGTTGGTAGTTTGTTTATTGTTTACAGTGACCTCTTCTGAGAATTGAAAGATTTTCTATATTTGGGCAGAAAATCAAAGACAGCACTGACGCTGAAAAATATATCCAAATACAATATGGGCAGGAAAAGCCAGTCTAAAAATGCCAGTGTGATGGAGGGGTTCTGTGCAGGGCATTTTATGCCATTTTAAAAAATCTATTTTCAATAAATTAACTAAATATATTACCTATATCATTTGTTGTTCGTATTAATTTACACACTCTATATACATCAAGATTCTATTTTGACAAAATATTTTTGTAAGTTTAAGATCTTATAGATTTAAATTTGAAATATTTCATGTCAAACTTTATCTCTACTTCATTCCTCCCTAGAAAGCAAAGTAGGCCTTCTGCAACTGTTGACATATTTAATTTTATCAAGTTCTCATATTAAAAAAAATGCTTAAAAATATAAAGCAATCAAGGCTTAGGAAATATTAGGAAAACATAATTGTGTTGCGGTATATGTTGGTGGAGTGCTCAAAGATTCAATTCTGATCTTATCCTAAATTAAGATACAGTAAAACAAAAGAAGGTGAATTGAAAGGAGAGAAGGCTGATTAAAGAAACAGATGGCTTCTATATTAAGGCCATACAGACAGACTAGGATTATACAAAACAGAAAAGATACAAATAAAGGGGAAATTAGGGAGATCTAAAGCAGTATTATTTGCCTGAGGAGGGCATGTTTATATGCAGTGACTATTCACTGTTTATCTGAATACAGAAAGCAAAGGAAATCAAATTAAGTTTTCATATAGCAGGTTCAAACCAAACAAAATGTTTTGGTTGTGTTTTTTTCTACACAAAATAAGTATTAATCTGTGCAACTTGTTTGCTACAGTATGTTGCTGATGCCAAAAATTTAGATAAATTTCAAAACTCATTAAGCAGACTCAGAGAATAATAATCTATCAAGGCCTCATAAACATAAGATACACCTGCTACACAGGAAGACCTTGAACTTTGAATCAGAGGAAGCTATTAGATTATACTAAGAAAGCACCTCTTTAATAAC
>VZZY01022440.1:0-81233 GCA_013400335.1 Eurystomus gularis
TCCCTAGTGAGCCTGGTTTTATGTCCCCTTCCCCCAAGTTTAAAGCCCTTTCAACAAGTCCTGCCAGTTCCTGTGCAAGGATCCTTTTTCCCCTTTGAGANATCCTTTTTCCCCTTTGAGACAGATGTACTCCATCTGTCGCCAGCAGACCAGGTGCCATATAAACATCCCCATGATCAAAGAACTCAAAATTCCAACGGTGGCACCAGTCTCTGAGCCATGTGTTAATCAGGTGTGTTTTCCACCCTCTTTCAGTGTTTTTCCCTACCACTTGAGGTACTGATGAAAACACCACCTGTGCACCCAAACCTTCAACTAGTTGCTCCAGTGCCTCAAAGCCTTATTGGATTTCCTTTAGACTTCTCTCTACAACCTCATAATTACCAACCTGGATAACTAACAAAGGGTAATAATCAGAGAGCTGCACCAGAGCGGTGAGCTTCCTTTTAACATCTCTAACCCGAGCCCCAGAGAGGCAGCAGACTCCAATTCAAAAGAATTGAAAGGAAAATAGATGAAACATAAAACTGCTATTTCCTCAGTGTGTAAGAAACCCACCACAAATTTCTGAGGCACAACGTATTTAAGAGCGTTTGGATATAAAGGCTGCTCTCTATTTGGCACAAATAAAGAACACTCACAGAATTTTTTTCCTGACACATGAAATGTGAGTGTTACAGTGTCCTGAACTGTGAAACGTTTTAGCGTTGCAAGATGATACTGTGGCATTCTTTTACAGCTTTTGGAAAATCTAAAAATGCCTACAAATCATAAAGGCATAAAATTTACTAAATAAAAAAAGATTAAGTTCTGTATTTGCTGACAGATCAGCTAAGCCTTGCTCTCTGCTAGCACTGCAATCAACGTTTTGCAACATTTTCCTTTGTCCCTAGAGAAAATGAGTTGAAAACGGCAAGCTTGAGGAAACCTCCTTTGCAGAGCTCAGCAGTGTTCTCAAGTGCATTACAACTGGGATAGCATATGAAACTTTCCTGACTGAACTTAACATGTGATTTTTAAATATGATTCAATCTGACATTGCTTGAACTTGATATGACCTTGGTGCCTTATTTGTACGGAACCATTTCACAGCAGCACTGAACTGGTTATAATGAAGAGAGCCTCAGTATGGATACAGGGTGATAGTGTTGCTGCATTGTGTAAAGTTTGGATTCTAGCTCATGAAAGGAGTTTTGACATGAGTTAACAGTTACCCTTTGATCATATGAATCACTAAGCCCACTTTCAATAACAAGAATCAAGTTGCACTCGAGTATTAACAAATGGCAGCTTTCTCTGGGCAGCAGAAAATAAAAAGTAATGGTAACTCCTAGAACTAAATCATATTGTGTAAAAAACATAATACAGTTCTCCTTAAGGGAAAAAAAACTGGGCAGGAACCATTTCACACAACTCTAGGTGTTAGTGGGGGTTTGAGGTATTTGTAGTTCTACTTAAAGACAAACACTTGGAAACAATGAATTACAGAAACTTTCATGAACTGAACGACACATTGAAGATTATTTTGAATGAGCAAGAGTCCCGGGATCAGATCATGTTTGAAGCATTGAGTAACAGGACTTGTTGACAGTGTCCATGAAGCTGAAAATCTTGAATGAGTTAAACAAAATTATCAAATTAACAAAAGAGAAATTGAGAAAAAATAACAAACACATTAGCGAAGGTATTCTGAAGCAAACATGACACAGCAAAACAACTGTGTTCTGCATAATAGACGTTAAAATTATATATACAAAGATTTGGCAATGGAACCATACCTGTCCAGCTCCTCCCTCAGCTTCTGATTTTCCCCAGTGGTTATTGCATTTGATCTCCTCTCTTGTTGCAGAACCTCTCTCTCAGTTTTTAAAACTATTTCCAACTCTTCCAGTTCTGCCTTGTGTTTCATTAAACTGTTGTACCTGCAAAAAGAGGAGTAGCATACTCTCAGCTTTCATTTAAACATTTTTCTTCCTCTAGTTTAAGATTTTTAACAGGTAATATGACAACAATCAGAAAGCATTTTTTTCCTGCTTGCTTAGTTTCATGCATATTTCTGTGGTTCAAGATTTTTTTTCCTCTGGTGGCCACTGTCAGGGTCTGTGCTGATACACACCCACCAGCAGAAGCCAGTGGGAACACTGGTGCAGTGAACGTCAACAGTCATCATCAGCACATTTTTCTGAGACTGTGATAAAATGATATTGCCCCAAAATATCTCTGGGCAGGTACACCTGTGCCAGTCAGAGAGAAACATCCTTCTAAGCAATTTTAAGACAGCAACTAGATGGAGGATGCAGCATTGCTTGAGAAAGCTGGAGAGAACAAGCATCATCTCTCTGTGACCCTCATAACCGCGGAGATGAATGCAGAGCACAGTTACTCAGCAGTCACAAGAACTTCAAAACAAAAGCAGCAGACAGCACCAAAGACACTGACTCCTGCCAACTTGTTTTTCTTTCAGGCTACCATTCCCTTCATCCCAGGGTCAAATTACAGCCTGTCCCAAATTCCCGTCCATTGAAGGGCCACACAGAAAAGTACCTGTCTCCTAGACAAAAGCTGCTTTTTGCTATTCATTCCCAGTAACCGCAGTGGAGTTTAATTAACCTTATTTATTTGTTTTTTTTCCTCCACTCAGCTCCAGGACATTTCAAATTCAATGTTCGTACAACAAATGGAAGAACCTGAAAGCACAGGAAGGTTTCACATCCAGCTCCAAGAAGGATTTAAGATGGACTGCCAATCCAAAGTCTGAGAAGACAAGCTCTGCAGTTGGTCCCTTGGCAGAGATTACCATGGTTGTCTCTGCAGAAACTGTGTTGTGAATTGTTTTGCTATTACTGTATGATAGGGCTACTCTGTTCATTTTTATTCAAACCCTCTACTTTTTAAAGAGGGCTACTTAGAGGGATGCAGCATACCGGTCCTGTTTTACCAGCCTGGCCCAGCTCCACATGCTGCCTTTCAGCATAAGAACCCCTGAGGTAGACCACAGCTGCTCCCCTAGATGTTAGGTGAAAGGTAAGAAAGAATAGACTGCAGAATTGCAAGTGAATCTGCATCTCTGGAGCCCTAAATGAAATCCCCAGGCAAAAAACTTTCTTGTAGTCCTGATTCAGTATGAAGTCTACCTTTTGAGCAGGATTTGTGCTACCTGACAAGTTGTACCACCGAGGGCAAGCTTACCCATCCTGAAGGCTATTCAACAGTTCTTTAAGCATCAGGCATTTGGATAGAGAGGTTTTAAAAAAAAATTTCTTATACATGCAAATAAAATCTATTTTGGCTCTGACACAATCCATTCCTGGGATTGAACAAGCATATTGCTCTTTACTCCTTGCTGCTGCTTTGTTAGGAGAAATACTCTGGGTAGGTACTTTTGACTGAGAGAACTTACAGAATGCTCAGCTATGGTAAAGAGCATCTGGCAAAAGGAATCCAGAAAAATAATTACCAGCCAGCACTGGCAACATAATAATACAAATCCCTGCAATATGTAAACCTCTGCAGCAGGGATTCTGTTTTTCCAGTGAGATAAGTTTTTTTCCCCGTGTCCCTGCAAGATTATACTTCTCCAGACTAAGCCAAAAAGAAATGCTCGAGGATTTGCTAATCAACGGTAGCTAGTGAGTTTTTACATCCCCTTAGTAATGTGCAATATGTAAAGTAATTTTTTAAATGCGGCAAAAAGGTCCAGCCTTTCAGTGTTCACTGGGACAGTCAGCCAAACACTGCAAAATCAAGAAACTGCTGTCAATCCTAACACAGTAACTCTCCTCTTCTTCCCAAGTCAAACCCACGTCTGTGGTTTGCTGCACTATGAGAGACCAGTTCTCTGCAGTTACACACAAGCCATTATTAATTCCCTGCTGCAGTGCTAATACTGTGCAGATAGAGCTGAGGGAGGTTTAACAACGTTTGCTCAGGTGCAGAAGATATTCTGTGGTTAGAATGTACAAGTGAACTACATAAACCTTGGAGACCTTGGCTGTACATGGTGTTAGGAGTCCAGAAGCTAACTAAAGTTGCTGTGGATTTTTCTAGACGAGCTGCAGTCACGATGAGTGCAGAAGCACAACCCTCCCTTAAGCAACAGAACTACGATTACAGTGCTGTCACCAACTGAGAAAAAACAATTCCCTTGGAGTGGGGACAAGCAAAATCTGTCTCTTAGACACTGCACAAGCAAACTTCTTGGCTGCATTGAGCTGCTCTGGAAAATTTAGCAGGTGGTACATTCTAGCTGATGTTGAAGTGAGATATTTCATCTTAGCAGTTAAATGCCTCAGAGTGGCAGAAGAAAACAGTTTTCTTACCACTGTTTTTCTAACTTTCTCTCTTCTGCTCCCTTAGCCAGCTGATCTGCACAGAGCACATAATGGAGGAAAAACAAAACACACCGAAAAAATGCCTGTCTCTTTTTTTGACAGCCAAACGGAGACACAGGCTGTCCTTGGACAAACCACCTTTATAAGTATCTTTTGAGACTGATCTGCTGAGGAGGACGCTGCACTCTTATAACTGCCAAAAATCAACCTACTTTGAGTATAGGAAAGGCCACCATCTGCTGCCCTGCAACATCTCTCACTGGCAGTCACACCTCAGTAACAGAAAGTCCAAATTACTCACGTTTACAATGGTGACCTGAGCATTTGTCAATAGACATAGCCTATTTCTAGATAAAAACTACTTTTTCTTTAGGCTAGAACTGTTTAATAATTGGTACTCTTGAAGAAAAGAAAGAACTCAAGCAAACTGCCTCAACACATGGTGGAGTGATAATCTCAAGCAAAGCCCGAATCAATGGGAACCATTAATCAGTCTGAGAGAGACTTGGTAAGCAGGAACAGTGTCTGTGTAATCACTTACAGCTCATTTATTTGACAGCCAAGCAGCTGTCCTGTCACACAGCCCTGGTGGATAGTTTAATCACAACAGGTCTATTTCTGTACCTCATCAAAATCTATGGCACAACCTATTGCCAGCCCCTTACTCTTTGGGAAAGAAAAGTTTAGCACTGGTTTTCAGTTCGCCCTCAAAGATCACCATTGAGTTACTCTGAACCCAACTCATGGTCTTGTGCAGAAACTGAACCTAAACACAGATACTTTGAGGAAAATTACTGAAAAGTTTTCAGAAGTAAGCAGAGCAGCATTTATGTAGTAGTACATTAATATACTATTTGGTCCATGCACAATTGTCAGAAAATGACAGTAACTAGAGACTAAACAACAAACAGATTACTCTGATTTCATAATTCAGTTGAAGGCCCTGAAGCAAAAGTCTTATATTGTGAGAACTAGAAGAAAGTAAGTAATACATTACTATTTCATAGCTAGCTCAATACAGCTTCCTTCAGAAAGACATTTTTGTCATAAGGTTGATGCCACGCACAATCTTCAACAATTTAAATTTCTCAAGATATATACTACTTACACACAGGTAAACACTGAGGTGACCTGCAGACCTCGCTGTACGACTAGAAAAGACACCCCACACAGTAGAAGTGGGAGAATCTTTTTAAGGCTGCATGTTAGTATAGCATAGATCCTTAAATGCAGTAAGGGCATTTAAGCTACTTCTGACAAATTATCCCCAGGACCCACACTCATGTTTGCTAAATATCAGCTAGAGTCACCCGTGGTCTGCCACCTTTAGAGGTCTAAAATCTACAGCTTTGCAAATATTTTCATCTAATCAATCTCCTAATGATAGCAAGAATGAGAAGATACTTTTTCAGGAGAACAACTTGGTAGTTTCCCTTTGTAATTGGAGACCAATATTTAAGGCTAAAATCATAACACGGGCACATTCTGGCTACACTACAACCCTGAGCAGTGAGCGTACCTCTCACCCAGACCTTTGTGCTCCAGATCCAGGTTTTTGTGTAATGTTTTCAGGCAGCTGTGCTGGTTTATCAGCATTTCATACTCTGCAGACTGCCGCTCATGCAGTGAAGCAAGGTGTTCATGGTCCTGAAGCAACGACTCATACTCAGCTTTCAGCTGCTCCTTCTGCTTCAGTAGATTTTCGTTCTCATTCTCCTTGGCTGTCTGCTGATTTTGGAGTAAAGTATTCTGGGCCATCAGTGAAGCACTCTGGGAGCTGAGGGTTGAATTTTCTACCTAAAGTTTTTCAAATAAAAAGCAAGTGTTACTTATTTACACGCACTGGTACATACAACAAACATGTAGTAGTAGCAGCTTGTACCTATATAGAGTTCATCAGGAACGTATCCATTGCTTGTAGACCTAAGATATCTATGGACAATTTGGCATCATTTTGGTGTTATAGCTGGTAGTGTGCACCATATAAAACCATGCTATCAGCAGTCTGAAAAGTATCAGGATAATCTCCAAACTGATGCTTTACTAGCAGAAGCTCTTGAGCCTGAAGACCAAGATGGGCTGCAATACTCTCAACTCAACTGCATCTTTAACAATCACGTACAAAGCAAAGTTACCCCATGTTTCTGCACAAGTAACAAAAACTTAAGTTCACTCAAACTCAACAAAATTAGCTGCACCACTGTGTATGGGGGCAGCACTCCTAACAAGTCTGATTTCAGTAGATAGGTAGTGCACTGATTTTATATGTTGTTTATATACTTCAATTACAGGTAAGAAATAATTAAAGAGAACAAAAAACCAAATAATCTGTGAATGTGCAATAGGAAAAGTTTGAAAGGGGAAATTCCCACAAAAAAAAAAAAAAAAATCAGAGCTAATCCAATGTTCACCTTTAAAATTGTTCTCTTTCTCAAGCTCAGTTTATATTCTCAAAATTAATGTTTAAGAGTATCTGTTTTCCACCAGCAACTTTGACATTTTGTCTGAAAGTATAAAAATTGTGATTGGAACTCATTGCTACAATGCCTCTTGAGGATTTGTTCCCTCTTCCTGCATCTTCCAAGCTCTTTTACAGGCATAGCATTAACAGAAAAAAAAAAAGAGCAAAGATATTTTATTCCAGATGTGCAGCTTCTGGAACAACACATCTGGATTTTGCTGTATTGATTTTTAAAATTTCTCTTTAAATAACTACCTTCTTAATTAAGATAGCTACCAGACATGAGCTCCAGAGACAGTTTTCCTCCTAGCCTGGAGAAATTCAGACCTCAACCAAGCTCCACCTTATGGGCCTCATCTTTACATCACTACATCAGCCTACCAATACAAACACTTTCTTATTAGGGGTTATCTTCTCCACACTACTATAATCAAATCCAGTCTCCTGGCACAGAGGTGCAAGGTTGTCCTGACCTGGAGTTGGGCCGTCTGTGTCTGCAGGGCAGTGTTGTGCTCCTGAAGGAAGACGTTCTGCTTCTGTAGTGTCAGGATCTGATTGTTGAAGGAGGCATTCTGTGTTTCCAAATGCTTCAGCTGTTCTTTAAGCAGCTGCTTCTCAGTATGCAGAGCTGCATTCTGAAAGAAAGATGGCATTGAAGGGGTGACAGGAAAAAATGAAACAGCTGTCTTCATCATTTTGAGTCCTATCAAAGATGAGAACCAATTAGCAATTAACATTCTGCAATGAATGTGCAAAAGCAAACTCTTCCCAGCATTAAATGAAGGTAGGACAGATGTTATGCACGGGATTAATCCCTCGATGTTATACAAGACACACATAGCATTAAAGACCCATGTAGTCCTAAGAGATAGCCGAAGAGCACAGTTTTCTGTGCTCCAGAAAACCCACCAGATTCCTATAAGCTCAAAAATCTATTTCCCAGCAACCCACTCATGATTGCAAGGGAAGTCTAAGATGTAACAGGAAATAGGAGAAGGCTCACATTCCTTTCCAGTTCAATTGCCCTGTCCTTCAGTTTCAGCAGCTCCATGGTGGCTTCTCGGTGCCCTGTTTCCAATTTCTCATTCATTTGGTGGTTGGGAATGACTTTCTCTGCAGAATACCTCGGTGACTTCTGAGCATACTGCCCATCCTGTTGAGTCTGCTTAAGTGCATCAAAGTCTTTCTTTACCTGCAAAGCCAAAAAGCAACAGCCTTCAACACTGATTTAACAGTGGGATTTTATATTAATAATGATGGGCTATGCAGTTCCTCTCTTGCGCTGTAGGGACTTTAAGGAATTCAACAACCATTACCCTCGCTTCACAGATGGGGAAGCTGAGACAGGTGGAAGAATCCATGTCTCTTGGCCAATAGTCAGGTGCCCTGTAACTCAAGCTCAGTATCATCTAACAAACAGGCTGTTCTTAGGTAGGATGTTCAATCTGCAGTCTTTCCCAGTCTTTGCTTCCATTAAATGAGGCAGAAAAATATGACCATAGCAATGAAAAAAACCATGGGAAAACAGATCTGCAAATAGTGGTTCTGTAAATAAACAAAAAACCCTGCTATTCTCTCAGACCAAGAATTTTCCTGAAGCTGGTGCCATTACATAGAAATAGACAAAAGAAAGCAGTCTAGTCAAAAAACGGTTCTGGGAAGTTTGTCTATGGAGGGTGTGTGGGGAAAGTAGAGAGAACGTGTTCTTGTGGAGTTTAAAAATAAACCAACATGCGAACGCAGAACCACAGTGTGAACCATTAAAATTCAGTTAACCTCTTACCATATTTAGATCATTCTGTAACTGCTGGTTCAAATTCAGAGAGTCTTTCACTTGAGCTTCCAGCACTGCAATCTTCTCCTCTTTCACAGCTAGTGTTGTTTTCAGTGCTGATTCAGTTTTGCTCTCCAGAATCTTGTATTTTCTGAAAGGCATGAGAATAGATTTCCAACGTCCACCACAGGACTGTGAACCACCATCTAGATCAGAGGCTTCACCTTCACCCATGCTGAGTCTCACCACACTACATTATATGTGTTTGCTTCTTCAGGAAAAGGATTTCCTTTACTGCAACAGATCACTACTGATATATGATAGCTGAGGAGCCTGCTGTTGGAAAATTCAATCCGTTTTAATAAAGGTAATGCTGGCATAGCTCTACAGAAATAGCTAAAAGCTACATAACTTAAAAGAAAATGAGTTTTTCTTTTTCTCCTAATTACACTACAAAAATTTATTCTCATGGCTCTTCTGTACATTCTTGACAATGAGAAAAAATATACAGTAGATTCTAAAGACTTATGAGATGGGAGCATTTCTGCAATTAGGTCTTACACATGGGTTATTGGGGTTTCTTTGCTCATTACTACAGGATTTACAAAGGAGTTCCTTGCAATCTGGAATTTCTTAGGCAACATCTATGTCGATATTAACACGCTTGGATCACCAATTACATGGAATAATGATAGACACTGTTTAATAGACAGTATTCTTACTTGTAAAGAGAATATGAGGAAGAATACACACTGAAATAGCTACCCAGCTACTCCACTGGGAGTAGAGGAAGGACTTTAGTAACACTGGCTGGCATGGAGAGAGAAAATAGTGTTTCTTCCTTCCATCTACAAAGAAGTTTTGCAAAACTTGCAATATACTGCCAAGCTTGCTACAGAAAAATATTCTTTATGTCCAAAATTGGTAAGGGTTATTGGAGTGAGACAGATGAGAACCCAAAAGAAAGGCAAAGGGCTTGAGCTAGGCTGAGGAAGTTCCAGCAGAGTCAAAAGAATGACTAAGAGAGCTCAGTTTCCTTACGTGTCGTCATTGCCATTGTCATCCTGTAGCAGCAGCTCTTTATTCAATCCTATCTTCTCCAGTTCCTGGCTCAGTTTCTCCAGCTCACTAGACAACTGTTGACTCTTCAGTTTCTCCAGGACCAAATCCTGTAACAGCACTAATAGGATTAGCTGCTGTGCAAAGGGTGATGATAATTATCAAGCAATATAGATTTATTTTTTAAAGTATTGAAAAAATAATTGGATAAAATCCTAGTTCCAAGAAGATCAGCTAAAATTCTTCATCAGTGACAGCTGAGTGCAGATTTAAACTGATTGCTTTTATTTATAGTTTACTTGGAATAAATCTGAAGAATGCTTCTTTTGGCCTTTGCCTCGCTCACTGCACTGAATTACTTCTGCCAACGCTGGCATTCTGCCTGCCTGCCCAAAGTGGGAATGTGTGCCAGCCAGGAGATATCCTGTCCTTGTGCCACAACAGGGATTTGTGCAAGTCAGGGGACACCAGCAGAGGGAGTTCCCACCTCTCAGCTAGGACAAAAAGCCCTGCTGAAAAGCCCAGCCAACACTGGCACACACAGAGGAGTGACAGTATGAAAGTTCCCTGAGATAACATGGTTAAGATGTTATTAACAAGAGACTTGGTAACTGTGCATTTTCACTATTGGCTCCAAGTTTCTGATATATGGTAAATTACTGTCAAAATTAAAAATGCGTAATGATATTGTCCTGTAAGACATAGGACAGCTCTGGAGACTAGAGAGCGTGGTCACTTCCTCTGGTATCTACTGGTCTGTTCTTGTTTCATTTAGGTTTCTTTGGAAAAAACTTAAGCAGAACCAGGCAAGGAAATCATACGAGGAGGAGATCTGCAGGAGTCATACCAGAAGGTATACCAGGACAATGCTTTACTTGTGTGCCAGTAAAATGGTCTGTCTAGAAATGGCCTGAGAAGACATAGTACTAGCCTGCATGTTTAAAAAGGACAAATAATTTTTGGTGCATATCCAAGATTCCTACCACTCAAAATTCTCTGAAATGCAAATGTACCACACAGAACTCAATTGCTAATGCTTCTGCTCAAAAGTTTTCTTAAGCCATTAAGAAAGAACAAATGTAGTGAAGCACTTGAAGTAAGAAAAAAGATTATCCTCGATGTCAAACAGAAGCAAGAATAAAAAAAACCAAACAAAAAACCAAACAACTTTGCTAAACAGAAAGCTGTAGGTATTCAGTAGTCCTCTGATATCACAAATTTAGCCACACATTCATTCATATGGCAAGGGAAAAAAAAAAAAGTAAGGTTAAGAGCAGTGCCAGTCCATGGTCTGTGAACCCGTGCCCCTTCAGCATCTATGAACTCCTTCTACAGAATCCCCAGAAAGTAACTAAGGAAAAGAAGATACGCTTCTGAATGGGTCTGCACCCCAGGAAATTTGCAGAAGTCTGAGAAGGGAAAGATTAAAAAGCAGCATTCTCAGACATGCTATAATTTTATTTATTTTTAGGGAAGCTGGATAAAAACACAACTTGGGACTGTTTTGAATTTTTCTGATAAATGTTTTTTCCTCTTCAAAATTACACAAATGCTTCAAGAAATAAAATAAAAATAAATCTTTAAGTAATTGCTTACTGTATTAGTCTTGCTAAACTTATTTATTTCACTGAGCTACTGCAGCATTGACCATTTTCCTTTAAATGCTCCTTCATAGGAAATCCTGTTTCCGGAAGGACAACAGCAGCTGAGGCAGGCAACGAGAGCAAGCTGCAACAACCCGGATCTGCTCATAGGCTGCTTACAAGAGTTTCAAGTTTGCCAATGTCCTAATGCTAATTGTGTATTTTTAAAAGGTCACTACTACGAAAAGTGCAATTACTGACTGCAGCAGAGAGGTGTGTGGGAAGAGATTGCTGCTGCTCAACAACAGAGCTGCTTAGCATGCTCTTGCTCTGCAGGGAGGCTGTCAGGGAAAAAATGCTGCAGGTAGTTGTAATGCGAAATCTTGTTGCAGCTGTTAGTGAAAGGGTTAGGCTGGTCATCTGGGATGGTTCTTGTCTTAGCTGTTTTAGAATGGAGATGTTAATGTGTCCTCAACAAGTGCTCTAATTTCTAGGCTTAAGAGTCAATCTCCCCTGCTGCAGCTCGCAAGTTAGCAAACAAGTTTGTGGTCACAGGGTTAGAGAAAGTATCAGTCTTTGGTTTATAGCTATCACGTGGGAGCCGTGTTAAAACCCTGTTCTGTGTGAAAAAAGATGTCGTTTGGACACTGTATTTGTGGACAAAGTGGTACACTGCACTTTTCGACAGATTCCACTATGCAGTGATGGCTGTTAAGGCTGTGAAGGCCTCCTAGCTCATGTACTACATAATCACAGGACAAATGTCTCCCTTTGATACTTGACAGAGCTGAAATAAAAAAGCATCATATTGAAAACAGTAGTATTATTTTGCATACCTCTCTCAATGTAGCTAGTGTTCTTTTATCAATTGTGACTTGTTTTATGAGATCTTTATTGTCCTTTTCAAATTCTTTCAGCTTATTAGATGAATCTCTGAATCGAGCAATTTCCTTTTCTAGTGTCTTGTTTTCTTTCTCGGCAACAGCCAGCTTTACTGTACTATCATCCAAAATAGCGTCTTTCAGCTCCACTTGCTGCCAAAGTCGTTTCGTTTCTTTCTCGAGCATTTTTTTGTCTTTCTCAAGCTGAGACATTTCTTGTTCTAGAGCTTTGTTCTCCTTTTCTAACCTCTCTAACCGTTTGGCAGAAATCTTCAGCTCCTCAAGGTTTCTCTGCAGGACCTGATTTTCACTCTCCATTCCCTGTACTTCTTTTTCTAAGTCCTGGATCTTTTTGTTGCTGTTCTCCACAATTTGCTGAAGTCTCTGGTTTTCAGAGTTGACACTCTGATAACTTAGCTCCAGCCTCTCTGATTTCTTGCTCATTGCTTTTAACATTTCCACATTCTTTCTTAAGTCCTCTTTCTCCCTCTCCAAGTCTTTATTTTCTGCTTCTATTTGTGCCATTTTTGTGCTTGTAAATCTCATGGTCTCCACCACTCTCCTAAGCTCCAGATTTTCTTCATCCAATTGTTTGTTGTCCCTTTCCAGGTCCCCAAGCCGGATGGAAATATTCTGCAATGTGTCCAGGGATTTTCTTAGCTTCCTATTTTCCACTTCCAGATCCCCATTCTCCTGCTCAAGAACTTCCACTTTTTCTGTCACTATTTTCATTGCTGCTGCCTTCTTTGCGAGCTGTTCATTCTCTCTCTCCAGCCGATGGAGCTCTTTTTCCATTTCTTCCACTCTTTCCACTTTTTCTTTAACCTGGTCAAAGTCCTTTTGCAATTGTTTCTTCTCAAATTCCAGCTTGCTCAGTTTGCTACTAGTCTCTGTAACTGTTTCGTGAAGGATCTTGTTTTCTTTTTCAATATCTTTTACTCTTGCCTCACTGCTCACTTGAGATCTTTGTCTCAGGGATAAGACCACCTGATTAAGGTGATCATTTTCTTGTTTAAGGTCCTTTATCTACATAAACAACAAAAAAATGCAAGTATTAATCATCTATCTTACAAAGTGCGGTACAAATTAGCCTCAAATCAGACAGATGATTGTTAACAAAACCACATCCATTTTAATCCAAGACAAATTTCTCAACAGTTTTCCCTGACTAAAGCCAAAAACCCAAATTAACGAAAAAACTGTTACCTTTGGTAACTTGTGATTCCAATGAACTAAAAATAGTGCTATATACTAGCTAAGAAGGTCAAGGGAGAGGGAGAAAGCACACAGAGGACTTTCAGAGAACACCCTGGAGAAGATACTTTGTTAGGAATAATTCCTAATAAGGGCTATCTGTTTGTCTAGGTTTACTTTCATCTTTGGGATCCGAAGACACAAATTATCTCTGATAAGGCATCAGAAACCCCAAAATGTTTAAAATTTATTGTAGTTACGGCTCTCATTAAGGATACACTTCCTGTAAGAGCAGTACACCAGCACCCCACTGGGTCAAATTTCAGCTGAAACAGTTGTGATTTAGATTGCAATTTGTTTGATTCTTATCTAGACAACATCATGGAAATAAAAAAAGGACTCAGACCTGAAAAAAATCAGAATTTGCCCTTTTATGACAATTGAAGATACTTCTGGTTTTACTTCCTGCTCCACCTGTGAAGCATTCATTAATTCTTACTGCTAAGAGTCTGTATGTGTTGTAACTGAAATGTAGGATGTTGGTGGTAAAGTGCAGTTTCCCAGGTAGAAGTCTAGATAAGAATCCTTCACAATGAAAAGCGCTACACAGATAAGACATTTTGTTATTTAATCCTCACCCCACAAAACATGGAGTAAATTTTAATACAGATTGAAAATATACAGGCCAGTCTCTAATGATCTGTGTCTGTATTTTCTTCACTAGTCAAATTAATACAGATGATACCTCTCATGAACCTGTAATAGGATAGTTTCAAGGCACTGCACATATAACTGCAGCACAGTAGCAAAAGCTGAAGGGCATTTAACATATCAATCCAGAGGACATAAATGCTTTCTCAGCATCTTTTTAAATAGAGCAAAAAAGGTTGAGTGGCTAAAAAAAAAAATCCAACTCAACCAATCAGGACATACAACTGGCAGAAGACCCATCTTCTGCATAACATAGGCTTTTATTTGCACATCCTAAAACCAGTTGGTATCGCATTTAGTAAGACTCAGGACTTTTTTCCCCAAAGCGGGAAGGTCTGTCCTTACAACAGTCAGAAGATCCTCCTACAGGAACAGAGGCAGTAGCTAGCAAAGCGTGCTGAGTTTTTTTTACTTGAAGAAGTCTTACTTTTTTTTTTTTTACAAAACTTACATTTGAACAAGTTCAGCCTACACTTAATAGCTCTCAAATTGCCCTATCTCCCTGAGAGAGCTAAATGCTCCAAATACTATCAGTAAATTACCAGTACTTAGCATATCCTTTTATATTACATTTGTGAAGTTTGCACCTGTCTGTCTTTGTCAGTTTTTAGAGTCTCCATGACGATTTGTAGCTGTTCTTTATCTTTTATCAGCTCCTCACTCAAGGTCTCCAGATCTTGATTACTTTGCTTCTCTTTTTCAATTTGATTTTGCAACTTCTCAATCTGTATGGAAAGAACATACCAAAACACAACAGCCACAGCTTGACACAGTGACTGTTTGCACTTTTAAGTTATTTTGAAGACCAGAGAGGAATGAGATGGAGACTACGGCTGAAAGATGTAAGCCTTACCTTCTGCAGCTTGCCAGTCTCAGAGAAGGAAATGGACTGTTCTCACTTTCTCACAGTGCCAAGAATCTCCTTCATGCATATTAAGATCATAGCATATAAGGCACAGCAGTAAGAGATGCTTCACCTGCCTGCCTGAATGCATCAGTGACTAAGTTTCTGATGTTCACTGTTCTGAGGGACTTGCCTCCTCCTAGCCTCTCCATTACTGATGGCCTTAATCCATCAGTGAATGTGGAGAAAGTTATTAAGACAGTTTAGTGAGCAACAGAATTCAAAAAAAAGTCAGGAACAGAAGAAAAGCACTGGAGTTTCCAAGTTTACCTCCCCTCTCCCTGTGCTCTCTTGGCCTTCTGTTTTCCCCAGAAGGTGACAACACTGGATTTGAAACATTTCTGAATGAGGTCACAGTCCTACAGTCTTACTCTCTCCTTTAGAATGCTGTACTCACAATGCACTAAGCACTGAAAAGCAGCAGCTCTTCAGTATTCAGAAGCAAGGTGCAGAGAACTAGGCTCCCAAAGTCAGGAATTACTCCTTTTTGTCCTTGTAAAGTACTGTGAGCACCTACAGCTCTGCACACGTATCAGCTCATTTTTTTTGTGCTAGTATTACGAACTTTGCCAACTGTGAAAATGCCAGTGAAAAAGGTATTAACGGTAATTCTTACAAGTGAGAAATAGCTGGAGGCTGGGCACTGCCTATATCAACATGTGCCTCATTACAGGAAGTGTTTAAACAAGCAGGGGCTGCCCAGATTGGAGATAAGAAGGGCTTAACAGAAATGTAACCATTAAGGTTCATTGGTCTCAAAGGAGATGTTGAGAGAAAGCTGGAACAAATTCAGTAATTCAGCAATAGTTGGTCTTCATCAGCACCTCGCAGAAAACTGGAGGCAAGTAAAAAACTACTGTTTACAGCTTGTTTCAGTCTAAGAAGTCAGGAATGCAGAGAAAACAGATAGGTACTAGGACTGCTACTACTTGGCTGTGCCTGAAAGGAGGGTTTTCTATTATTAGCTCCTCTGAAAATCTTACAAGAAAGGAAAAAAATATGTACATGACTCTTCCTTCATATCATCTCTCGTACTACCTGAATAATCCTGCTCTACATGACCCTTACAAGCACTAGATCAGCAGACAGCCAAGCACACTCAAACAATTTTTGAAAGTGTCTTGGTGGATGAAATCTGATTGCAGTTAAACAACTTTAGGGAGGGAAGCTTTTACTATGGGGCATCTCAGGAAAGTTAAAAACAAACAAACAAACAAAAACCAATAAACCCAAAACTCAACAGAACTCACAGGCACACAACACTTGAGAAGAAACACTTTATCTCTTGACCTGTGTCTTCATACATGCTCGTCTTTAACAGTCCTCAAGAACTGTTGCTCTCTCCTCTGCCTACCGCAATGAATCAGAGACTTCCTGTTATCCCTCTTTCTCCTAATGCACCCTCCTGTGGACACACATACCCTCTGATTAAGGGGATACACGTATCAGAGAAATACAAAAATATATTAGGAAAAACCAAAACAAATCAAATTCGATCACATCAAGATTGTTTTACATATCATTTATCAGGTCTCTGTACACTGAGAGACAACTGTATGTCTCACACAGACTGTAGAATACTCTCTACCACCTTTTTCCCCCAAATCTCCCCGAATGGGAGGTGAAGTCCATCAACAACTTGTGAGCTGTGGACTGAATACCACAGGCTAGTCATCATACTCTGTTTCTCTGGTGAAGACTTCACGCATTTCTATTGCTCTTAATAGTAGTATTTCATTGGTCTGATACATACAGTGACCCCTTTCACCATGGAAGCATTCCCAACTACTGGTTTTTGCCTTTTTTAACTACTAGACCTGCAGGTCACCCCACCATGTCAAAGCATTTATCATCATCTAAAACATCAGACTAATTCTGGAATCACAAGTGTTGGCACCGATAGAGTGCCATAACAAGAGGTGCCCACAGGAATGTGCCTGGGCCAAAGCCAAAAGTTGACCACAGCTGCTCAAGTGACTTAAATTGCTGTACACCACAGGTATCTGCTGAGTGCTTTATACGCCTTGATCTCAAATTTTAAGCATGTAAATTAGAGCTGGAGTGAATTACTCATACACAACAGGTCATAAATGGGAGTATAGAAGGAGGAGTACAGCGAACTGAATTTTTGCAGCCTTCCTTGCTCACAGAAGAAAGCCAAGAAGCAGAACTGGTCTCTCAATTTGGCAAAAGAGTCTCTCCAGGAGATGGAGTGATCCAGTGATGGATAACTGTTCTCATCGGCAGAGAAACTGGCACTCTGCTAGTTACAATCTGGTAATCCACAACCAGCATTTCATACCAGATTCTTTCTCCCTTGTCCTTCAAAGCATTCTGTAAAGCCCATAGGCAGGCCAGAGAGTACCGAAAGCTTTGTACCAATGTGCCACACAGAGGTTACAGCAGTAACGGGAAAAGGAGAAATGAGCCTTACATTCTGGATAAGCAATGGTAGGAGCATGGAAAAAGCTGACACAGAATTTTTTCATACTCAGACTAGCAGGCATCCTCTTTCCCCACCAGCACATGGCTCAATTAATCAGAGTTCAGGATGCAAGTTACTAGCCATGCAAAAATACAGCTAGTGGTTGGAGGTGAACTGAGCACCATGTTTCACAAGAAGAAGCACTGAGCTGGCATGTGAGCTAAAACAGAGTGTAACACACTCATATATGAAAATAAATTTTAAAAGTGATCACCTGCATGTTTGTTACAAAGATTAAAAGGACGCAGATTTTTGCGGAGGGAGACACTATAGAACTTCTAGTAGCCAAAAGGACAAGACAAAGGAAGAGCTGATCCATGACTATGGACACCAAAATGACTTACTGAAAAATATACTAACCTGAGTTTACCTGTGTCATTTATTAGACTTACAATATTATAACTTCCTAACAAACAAAATATTTCAATGTGGCCATGGCTTCCTTGCTGAGTAGTGACTGCCATTAAGATGACAAAAAGGGACACAACAGTATCAACGGTATAACCTGACAAGGGCAAACAAGCACCGAAAGACAGCTTTAATGAAACAGGAACAGTCAATTTTGCTTACAATGATGCATGTACCAGTGAAGTAGAGGGCAACAGATTACACCAATGTTAGAATGCAACTTAACAGATGAGCCCAAAAACCTGCCCAGTCTTCTGGGGAGCATGGGTGAATTCTCTGCAATCCCTCATTGTTCAGGAATGCTGTACAGCCCTGCATGCACTGTGTTTAAAAATCAGAGTCCTGTTTGTTCCTGTGAGCAAATTACCTTTTTGCTAAGCTGTTGATTTTCCTTTTCCAGTTCCACAAACTTTAGGCTGCTCTCTTTGGAGGTCAAGGACGCATCTCTCAGCTCTTGGATTGTGTTCTGCAAGCTCTGATTATCCTTCTCTAGCTTCAGTATGCGACTGGAAGCACATTCATTCAACTCAAACACAAAGGACTTTCTGGCTGTTGAAACATGAGAATCAGAAGGTGGCACAACCAGTTCACAAACATCTCCCTTTCTAGGTCCTTAAGATTCACTTGTTTGAAGCTAATTTCAGCCAGAACTCTATCATTTCAGCTTGACTGCTAAGTAAACATTTTGTTAAAAACAGAACCCATTTTCACGGGTAACAATTAAGACCTTTAATACATAGAGAAGTATCTGAACAGAAAACCACCTTAAAAGTTACTTTCCTAACTCTTCTCCAGGTTGCTTTAGCCATGTTAGTAGCATGTTTAACCTTAGTAGCAAAATATACTTTGATACCCTCTCCTACCTTCCTGGAAAGGAAATAAACTGAGGCAGAAAGTAAACGACTGCAAAGTGTTTGATGAAACAGCAAGACAGTGCATTTTCAAAAGCTACTGAAAACTCAAGTATTTGATCATATTTGGTCATGGAAAAAATTCCTACAAAAATGAGCTCCATTGGATATCTTCAGAACTACTTCAAGAATATGCTGAATCAGGGAGGCTATTTTACTACCAAGACAGGACATCCATCAGAATGTTGATCATAGAAGAGTGTTTCAAGTTGAAATCTCAGAACTAACAAAATTTATGTAAGTTTTACAACAGAGATGTTATTTTACTCTAAATGTTTGTAGATTAAAAGTCTCACTACCTCACAGCCTTAACTCCCAGAAGCAAAGTCTCATTGTTCTGTTCATTTCTCTGCTCAGCACCTGAATAATTATAACAGCAACTCTGTTTCACACGGAATAATTGCTACCCATCACCTCAAAACCACATTTCATATATAATTGGCTTTATTATTGTCCGTAAGTTTCAGAAAATTATTAACTCCTGGTAGATAGTCAGGACTATTACATACAGCACACCGAGTACTTAGAATTGGCAAGTTTCTGAGAATGTTAAAATCCCATTTGTGTCTTTTATGGAGCATAACCTGGGGATTTTTGTACAAATGAAGACTCAATAGTAAATATTAACTAAATACTCCAGTTGAGTTCTGTCCTGAAGCAAAGCTCATCTAAATGTCTTTTTCCCATGCTTATTTTTAAAATTATTTTGAATTAAATATTAAAAAATAGCAGGTAAAATTCTGTGTTATCTGCCACCTTTGCAGACCCAACTTGAAATCCAGCAACAGGAGGCTTTGAAGGTGAGTAACCAATAAAAGCTGCACATTTTGCTCTGCAAAATAGCTCATATTTCCCAAGTTCCATTTAGCATTGTTATTTAGGCTGGTATTATAGACAGAATGAATGTTAAATGCAGAAACCCATGCTAAAACCTGACTAGTGAAGGAAGCATTAGTTATGTTTGTGATAGTTACGGAAATCAAATCAACCATTCAGAAACAATAATCAGCCAGTTATTTTAACTGTACACATTTTTCAGTATCTAGTAAAAATAAATGACTTCAGCATACACTACTTCCTGGGACTTAAAGACCAGCTAATTGTCTGTACTAATTGTACTAAAGAAAACTAAAGATCACAGACTCCTCCCAGCCATTCAGTTAGAAATATCCAGTGTTCAGTGTGGCATTTCTGCTGTGTCATTTACAAAGCTTTCTTTTTTAAAACTTACTTTTACTGAAAACTCACTCTCTCAGTAATGAACAAAATAAAAGGAAAACATTTTAATGCTTTCAAAAGAAAGTTAAAGAAACTAGAATGCATATGTTCTGAAAAACTAAGTTCAAAGTCAAGTGGCTGAATGAGGGAAGTTCAGCTTCTGTTCCGATCTCAGTCAACCAGCTCGTCTAGTCTGAAAGAGAGCACAAACACAACAACTACCCCAGATGGTACTCACTATCTGCAAGATCTGTGCTTTTAGACAGTTGTTCTAGTTCCCAGCCTAGGTGTGCAGACTCGTTCATGCTCTGTTTCTGTGCAATCTCCAAGACCATGTTCTCCTCCAGCAGCTCTTCAATTCTCTTCTTGTCTGTGTCTCGGTCCTGTGCAAGACACACATCAGTGAAAATGCATATTCAGCTTATCCAGCAGTTTTTTCTGTCAGTTGAACTGCTACAAGGACAATACACACTGAGGGTAGAAGAATCTCCTTAAACGCTGTGTGTTTTTATATTGAAATACATGTACAGCATTCAATGTCGGCTACCATATGTGCCACAGGACGCAGCGCAGGGACACCCAGCTGGCTCTGTTTAGAGTCAGCTCAAGTCCATGATATGCTTGGAGGGAGGGTGACTGGAGTGAGAACATACTGGGTGATGACAGCGCCGGTACAAGCCAGGGCTAGTAAGGCAGACTGGGTTCAAGCTGTCTCCATGGCTAAACTCTTCAAAAGCATGCAGCATCATGCACTGACACACTGGAGACTCTACAGATATAACCTTGAATTCTGCTGAGCTTCTTCAACTCGAATTGTAACATCTGCCTCATAATTTGTGTTTTAAAATATCCAGAAAACGGATCTGGAGAATGAATCTCTTGTTGCTTCATGTGACGATTTTTGGCCATTTGCATTAGTGGGAGCTGAAGTGGTGCCTCAGTGGATCCCAAATTTTCAGAAAGCATTCAAAAATGCCCAAAGTTCAAAAAAAATGAACCCAAAAATTCATCAAGTCACCCAGAAAAGCATCACTCAAGATCACCAGCCACTTTGAAATCCAGGAGCATGATGTGCCCCTTGAAATGCCCTGAACAGGGGCACCCTCAACATGTTTGTTTCCAGCAGACCCTGCTGGAAACTCTATACAGTTAAACCAGTTAAATTCAAAATACAGTGGGATAAGAGGAGGACTGTTAAGTAAAATACAACTCATGAAAGTATTTATTATTTCTAGTGGGATTATAAAATCCAACGTTGGTTTTTGTAGACAATCTTCCACTTCTTACATTTCCTTGTCTATGAAGCAATACGTAATGTTTCTGATTTACACAGAAATAGATTTTGGAATTTTGAGTCTTTTACAGTGGTAATGGATTAAGTCACTGTAATAGCTGGAGGGTTTGCTGCCAACAAGGAAGATCATTTACTACAGTAGATTCCATTTCCTGGACGTAAGTGATAGAGTTTAACATCTCCATTATCAATACATATGAAAGCAATCTGTATTTTAAAATTGTCATATACCTTCCTGGATAAAATTAAATTAATCCATCTCACACAAGCATTGGCAATACTTACACTGTTAACAACATAATATTTCAAGAATTCATGTACACAAAGTTCAAACTAAAGACCTCTTTAAAAGCACTGTTCATTTATTTGCCTGACTCCACTGGTTTCTGTGATCTAGCATAAAAACAGAAGTTCAAAAAACTAGTATAATGAAAAAGAGAGGGCTTTACCAGCTCTACATCATGAAGTTTGGATTTCAACTGCAAATTTTCCTTTTCTAATTCATGCAGTTTATCACCTCGAGCTCTTGCCATTGTTAGTTGTTCTTCTAGCATGGCCTTTGTTTCAATTAGTATGATGTTGTCCTCTCTTAATTCCTAGGGAAAAAAATGTAACAATGTTAATCTCTTTACGTAAACTGTCTTTTCAAAGACCAGGTGACTTTCATAAACTGACATAGCAAAACACAATAAAAATTTGACATGTGTCTCTGTTTCATAAAAAAGTTTTTACCTGATTTTAATGGGGAATGACACTATGTTTAATTTTCTGTGAGTCATTAATGGAACTAAATCTGGTATTTCTTACTGTTTTTTCCTGAATTTTAGAGGTTTAATGGAGTACCTTTCGCTTTATAAAAGGCTAGATCAAGAGGTGCACCAGAGACTTAAGACACAGAAGAGCAACTGTTCAATTCCAATTCCACTGCTACAATATTATTTCCTTAGCCAATTCACTATAGTTCCCATTTTCCCCAGTTTCAAAATAGATTATTTAATTTCAAGGGATGTTACAGTGGATTCAAAACATGTTGGGGAGCACTATCCATCAATATATGTTATGTCCATACGCCTGTTTCAGTATACTTACATGTATATGTCTGTTTAATAAAGTTGTGATATCTCTCTGATGAACAGCATTTTAATTCACTTAAAATAAAAGTTGCTTTATGCTTAAGACTTATACACCCCACCCTATCCCCAATAAACACACGAGTATTAACTGCACAAGCCATGTTGCTTTTCCGTTACAGCTTTTGGATCTGTTTTCACTGAGTAAAAGTTGACTTCTTATTCTGCTGTAGCCACTGTATTAGAAACAAGTTAATTACACTGCACTCCAAACATTCCTTGCAGAGCATCAAACGAATCTCTGTGCATTCAAGAATCTTACCTCCAGGAACATGAAATGGCCGAAGTATAAAATCTGGCCATGTATTCTTGGTTGTGTTTTAAACACATTTATTAATTTATGCTTTATTTTAAATTCTAATGCCTCACTACTAAGCTTTTACCCGTATTAATGCTCAGACAGGTCTTGAGTCAAGGATTTCCTATGGCAGGAACATACCAGCATTTAAAAGATTAAATGGATAAAGGAAGGATTTTTGCCCAGAAGAGTTACAACAGGGCAAGTAGCAGATTATTTCATTCTCTAAAGAAATTTCCTTTCTGAATTTTCCTTCTTTTCTAAAGAAAATTCCTTTTGTCTACCTTTGTTTTCCTCCCTCCTCTCCCCATCCCTTCTCATGCTTCAATGATCTATGCAAAACCAGAAAACGTGCACACAGGCGGAATGAAATGCTTATGGCTTGGCAAGTTTATTCCTGGACAACTGTCTTCAAAATGTGAAGTCTCTGCTGACATCAGTGTTCATGTCTGCTCTCTCAGACCACAAACATCCAAACCAAGTTGATTCCTGAAAGATGACCAGGCATGAGCAAATCACCTTCACTGCTTAATCAGCAACTACCATCTCATTTTTGGGGATAGAATCAGCCTTCAGAAGCCTTATATGGCTCACTTATTAAAAAAAACAAAACAAAAAGATTGCCGTAAAGCACAAGTGAATAGTGTCTGATGATAGCCACTCTCCTTGCCTTTTAATACTACGGGGGGCCTTATATAACAAGTAATCATAGTTGTTTGCTGTATCTTGACTGCAGATTGCATAATATTCAAAGTCTACCTTATGCAGTATCACATTGCCCTCGATCTCTCAGTGGGTCAGCTACCAGCTTGCAAAACATGAGAGGGAAAATTCCCCTACTACAGCAGCATAAAAGGACAAGTATGTTAGTGTTTGTAAAGTGATCAAAATACCACCATTAAAATGTCTGAGCATGCAAGGAACTAAAATAATCATAATACTAAAACACTAATTTTATAGAACCAGCATTCTGGGCCAAGTCTGATCTAAGAGGGTCACTTCAGGGCAAACTAAAAAAAGGCTGACACTAAACAGATGACAGACCAGAGGAAGAACACAACACAAAGTGTGCTGGGTGTCATATAAATGGCCAGAATATCTGTAATGAAACAGCAGCACAGCGAAAGTTTACTTTGCTAGATCATAACACTCAACCTGGACAACAGCCCTAAGAAGAAAGGTGGTGTGTGACCTCAAAAACATGACCTCAGAACTACCCCCAGAACTGCCTACCAAGCAGGAACTAGTTATTTTAGTGTCTCACAAAGAGCCAAGCTATGTGCCAAGCACATACACATACCCAGGCTCTGGTACAAACCACACATCACTGGGAGCTGCAATATATGGAAGACTGAAGCACTTCCCACTGAGGGCCCAGGAGGGAGGACATGTCAGTTCAAAGCAGTTCTGATGAAATCTTAAATTAATAGCCTGGTGGAAATGCCTGCTATGGCAAGGTCAACATTGCTCACTGGTGTACCTCTGATCTGAGGTTGTCTCAATATTGGAAAGTTCATATAATTTAAATAATTACTTCATGGAAGCTTTGCAGAGTTCCATCTCAAGGCCCGGAAGGTAAAACCGTCCTAACTAAAACATGTCAGCACTAAGATCTCCCAGAAGTCGCTGGGATAACGTAGTTGACCTACAAACATCTCTGGCTACAAATCACACTCATTAGACAATCAGCAGGTGGTGGTGCTTCCACTGGAATTAAGGTTTATTTTTCCTTTAATTAACAAACACATCAGCATTATTTTGTAACTACAAGTTTATTTTTAAATTGACAGCAAAAATGGTTGGCTGTGGATTTATTTTTTTAAACACACTGAATTTACTAGGAAAGGGATTAAAAACTACTTTGTTCTACATCACTTAAATTGTGATGGTTTAATATTTAGCATACATAATTCTACTTTTGTAATTTCTAAAATAAATTACATATTGTGGTTTGATCCTGTATTACTGTGCCTTGAAATAGCTTTAAGAATGTGCATTGTGTATTCATATGGTTACAATTACCTCGGGGGGTAAGTGGTTGCACAATCAGGGTGTGTTGCTGCTGGGAAACATTTTCAGAACCTAAAGTAGCAATCAGATTCTCTAAATCTGAAAGTAGAGAATCTGCACACACATCCAGACCTAGTTATTAAACAGACTTCAAACCCCTCCCTCCCTTCTGGCAGTTCAGGAGCTGCCCTTACTGAGCCATGACATAGTCAACATCTTGTGACAACCAAGCATTGCCTTGGACAGCTATATGAAAACTTAAAAGAGATGTTTTTGCTTTTTTTAACATTCACAGAAATTCCTCCTGTCATTTCGCATGGAAACGTGATTGCAGTGAGAAGGAGGAAGAATGGGCAAGGCAGACACTGTGGCCTCAGAAAATAATCTGATCTCCTGGAGCAGCACAAGGTTCAATGGGGAGGAATGCCGAAGGGAAGTTTTACATTGGAGAGAAGTACCTCCTTGGAGCAAGCCCTAAGCCTGCTCCTCCACATTCACAGTTACAACCTCTTTAGGCCACTGCAGCAGGAAGGTCTCCAGAGCATATTCATCTCCATGTTCTTTGGACGATGGTCAAATTGAAATGTCATTTCTGAACAACTTTGTCAAGACATACAGAGAAGGAAAACACCACACATGCCTAAATGTATTTGTTCACACAGAGAAGGACTTGCTCCTTTTGCACTCCTTCTGCAATAGCTTTTTAAATCGCTTCCTGCCACCACTGCTGATTTGTATTATGCGCTTTCAGAAACTACTGGTAAGCTTGCTTGCAATTCCTCAGGCTTGTCACAGTATCACACGCAGAGCATATTCCTTATTTTTTGACTAAACTACCAAGTGTGTATGTGAACAACAAGAAGAAAAAGATTTTTAAGCATTCATTTAATTGCTTTCTGCATTGCTGTACAAAAGAAACCCACTTTTTCTTCTCACAAATTTGGCACTGCTTATTAACAACCCTGTCAAGACCCTGTGAGCCTTAAGCTTTTGCTCTACTTTTTGCACCTACATTTTCATTGCTGTGCCTCTTTAAGATCTGTTCAGGTCTTAACACTTAGAGCTTAGGAAGCAACCAGTAAATGCCATGAGATGAATCAGCACCATACTGTCTAGAGGTAAAAAAGCTCCACCATGTTACATCCCTGCACAAATCTTACAACTTGTAATTGTAAGCCAAACAGTTATTGAGGGCATGGGAGGAATCTGAGCAGACACAAACTGACTCCAGACATTAACCTTTTTTTTTGAGGGGCAGAGGACTTGAGACAGATAAGACAGAAAACTAAGGGACCATGGAAAGCTGGATACCAGCTACTACGTGCAGCCTTTGTGCTACTCCATAACCACAAAACAGACGGAATAGCGCCCTGTGGAATCCTCTGAATGTATCAGCATGAAACCAGGGAGGTTTGCCTGACACCGCCACTGTTCAACACTGGTAGTCCATGGCTGTGCCAAGACTCGATCCATGGTGGAAGAGGGAGTGGTGAGAATGTAAAACACTCTGGCTATTCTAGACCACAGAGCAGCCTGCAGACAGCTGTGCAATCCTACTGCATATTAGAAAAGCTCAGCCCCTACAGCAGCAACAGCTTTTGCTGGAGGCCACACTGTGGCCTGGAATTAGAAAAGTGTCATATTGATGGGAAATATTCTTTGTCCCACTACTGTATTTCAAGGAGGTATCCTTGGAGAGCCAGCACTCTTCACTGATGCTCAATACTTTCATCAAAACCTGACAGGGTGGAAGAGAGAGTGATGAAAGTTGGAACAAATTTGCAACTGAAGTGGAGGTCTCCTTATTGAATGACCTATTAAGCAAGATGAGCATGCAGACAGCAGAGCAGGAAACTGCTGGCTCTAGGACAAGCAAGGGGGCTAAGAACTCAAGAACAGACATAGTTACTCCCTTGATCTCAGATAAAGACAAGACTGAAAAACTCCTCTCCTAGCCCCAGCTAAATTCTCTGAGCAGCAGGTAGAAGCTAAGTGACTCCAGTGCACAGCCAAGAGGGAAATGCCAGGATGCCACGCTGATAGCTAGTGTGCCAGGTTAATGCACGACTGATTTGGCAGCTCGAGGGAGAAAAACAGAGAGAGCCAGAGCTTCATGCTTCCTAATGTAAACTGGGAATTACTGAGAGGAAAGAGGCTTCTGTAGTCTACTACTACATTTAACAAGCATCCATTCTAGTGAACCTATTCATAAGAAGCAGCAGCTAACTGGCCCCTTAGGTTAGAGAGAGAAGAAAAAAATAAAATAAATTTAAAAAATCATGTACAAAGTAGAGTTTATAGAGCAGAAACAAGGTCTGTGTTCTCAGCCAGAGGCTGAGTAAATGCAAGTTTCAACATTCCTCTTCTACTCAGACCTGGAATTTTATCTAATTATAGTGAGATTGTCAATCACTGAACCTCCATATGTTCAGCAAGTCCAGGTATTTATTTGACTTCAGCTGAAGTGTTATGTATGTGGATTATTGAGAGTTTAGAGAAGAATGGCTCAAAGAACTGAAAGGACTGAAAATAAGAGCAGTCTGACCTAAATTTAAGGTCAGCCATGCTGTGAGCAATGAGTTTGTCTAGATCTCCACGATCCTTCCAACCCAAGTTAATTAATAATTCCAGGATGGGCATAGCTGCAGGTGACTAAGCTGAGTAACTGGCATTACTACTGGAACAAAGCGATACATTTTTCATTGACATATCCTATTCAGGACAGTAGAAGACCCACATTTTCTTTCCTAAACAAGAATTGCAAAAAGGCTAAAATTTGTCATCTGAGGTCACCCTTAAAAACGCCCAGCCATTTTAACAACAGTTGCATCTGCTACAAACCCCTAAGGAAAAACACACAGACATTCAATTAGCTAATTTATATATAACATCTAAAGTGTTGGTCAAAGGAACAACTCTGGAACGCGGTAATTTTACCTGAGTAAATTTTCAAGGCTAGATTAAAGGTCTGGATTTTCTAGAAGAAATATCCAGTAAAGGTCTGTCCTGTTTAGCCACATAATGCTGAATTAAGCAGAGTTTATTAAAACTAATGGGTATTTATTTTTTGTGTGCATTAAGTCCTTCTGGCCACTGAAGGATGTTTTAACGTTGGTAAGTCAGTAACTGTGACATGTTATGATATTTCCACTCTGATGGTTTGTTATAGTCAGCTCAATGACAAATGACATGTGTACTGGTGACACAACAAAAGCCAAACATTAAGGATTACACAGCAAATCTTTCACTTGCCTCCATGCGAGCTTTGTAAAAATCCACATCATGAAGTTTCTCTTTGCACCGAACAAGTTCCATCTCAAGTCTCTCCACACGGTTTGCCTTCTCTCTCAGAGAGTCAAGCTCATCTCTGTATGCTCGGGCAGAGCGAGCATCTGAGGCCAAGTGGATATTCTGTGAGAAGTGAGGAACAAGTAGGGAGAAAAATCTTAGTTAATACTTTAAAGCATATTCTTTAAACTTTCTTTTTATTTATTTACTTACTTATTTTAAGTGTAGGCAAATAGCATTCCCCTTGTCCAGGAGTAAGAGAATTCTACTAGCCAGTAAATTCTTTACAAGACAGAGAGATTCTTGAGCCTGTTGTAACTCTTGACATTTCTAATGCCCGTTGCTGCATAAGCTTCAGGCACTACTAGGCTATTTGCAAGCTGACAGATGAGACTCCTCTCCACAGTTAAGTGGAAAGTGTAGCATTGCTATGCCATAGCCATAATCATAACCATAATCATAACCATCAAACAGCTTGTTGGAGTAACTTGCTTTCTTCATTAAAAAATAAGTATAGTATTATTTTTAGCCTCACACTGAAAGAGGCTTTTTGAAAAAGGGAAAACTGTCACAGTAAAATTAGTCCATCTTACCTCCTGTTTTATTTTTTGCAGCTCTAGGGTGAGCTGCTCGACTTCATGTTTAGAATCTACAAGCTGCTCAGATTTCTCTTCCCTGAAAAAGATTAGAAAAATCTTAGTAAGAGTAATTTTTTTTCCTGAAACATTATTTATCACATGGACATTGCTTGGAATCTGGAAAGACAGATATCTCCTAACATTGAGCCTCTTTGTCCTGACAGCTTCATAAAAGCAAGAAGTTTTTTTCTCATAATGCCATATACGTATCATGGATCTGAGTTTGCAACTCTATTTTTATACCAAGTACCTCTGTTTAAATCTCACTGGTACTACTGCTGTCATAGCTACTTTCACCGGCCTCTGGACTTCCTACTAATAATTAAAAGCTGCAGCCAGCAGTCAGCGTTTTCAAGAGGGGAAGAAAGAGATAAGACACAAAAAGAAAAATGGAAGTAGCCAACACTCTGTATTTAAAGGCCAGTTAAGAAAGAAAAATGATGGAACCCCTATACTAACTTCCTACTGCTATGAATAGAAAATTGGAAAGATGTGATTCTGAGAGCTCCCATGGAGGCCAGTGTACTGAAGCTGACAGGCACCCACACTTTTATCATGCACAATATACAAGTCTCTCCAGAAGCACAAATCACAGGTGACTCACAGCTCCTGCCGGATTCTTCTCAATTTAGCCTTCGTGTCTGCCAGCTCAACCGCAAGGTGCTGCTTGTCTTCATTAGAAAGAGGGCTGACTGGGTTTGGTGAAGAATCTGGACTTGGTGCTTTCAGGGGACTTGGTGGTTGCTGAGACTGTAAGTAATCTCTCTCTTGAGTGAGATCCACAATGACCTGGAAATACAGAGAAGTATCTAGTGTCAAGAGATAAACAGGATAATTATACATTGTTTTTCAAGTATCTAAAAATGACTTATAAATGTAGAAAGTGATTAGCCTGGCATTATACAGAATTCAAGTGACAGCCAGGAGGGAAGGTTACACAGAGAAGGAAAGGAATCTTCACTATGCTCAGGCCGCTAAAACATTCCCCTTCCAATGCTCAAAATAAGCAGTCTGTTTTGCTTGGAGAATTCGTAAAAAAGCTGTAACAACTAACAGTTTTATCTAACACAATCACAGTCAAAAGTATGACAGAAAGTTAACAGGTTAAAACAGGGGAGAAGGGAAAGGAACTAATGAGTCAGTCAGAAAGGGCTGTCTTCACACCGAGAAAACTAGAGAGGACACTGGAACCCATGATTGTAGGTATCAATGCAGAGACAGGCAAGTCGTCACTCAAAGATGAATGACTGAGCAGACACACAGAGAAAAAAACTCAAGACAAAGTGACAACTTCAAATATTTTTGTCTCTCCATAAACTGAGAGAGACCACTCTCCTCTCCTCTTTACCAATCATTTCACCACATCCTAGCGTTTTGGCCAGAAACAATGGAAAAGTCAAAATCTTTCTAAAGATTTTCAGAGGTGTAGTAGAAAGGTGCAGAAGAAAGAGAAATCCAGTGCGCAAACAAGACACAAGAGAAGGAATGGAGTCTGCATCTGCTGCTTCACATGAGCTCTATATGGGAGAGAGAAGTCACCGTACTTCCGTGCATTCATCTCTCTCATCAATAAGCCTCTTGAGGTGGAAAACCATATTCCTGGAGAGAGACTCTAGTTCTTCTGGGGCCATATCTGGGAGCTCCAGCCACTGCAAGTCAAAGACATTCTCCTGGTTGTGAGTCACCTAAGAACATGAACAAAAAAAAAGACTTCCATTGGCTGATTTGCAAATTTGTTTGCTGTATATGTTGCATTCCCTAGGTTCTTCTACTGATCAACTAAAAGACTATCACCTTTCACCAAAACCAGGTTGTAAGTAACAAACACAACTACCTTGACTGTAGCACTACCCAGCAATTTCTAGTATTTAGATTTTTTTTTAATAATTATTAAGGCTGATTTTTAAAAGTTATCAGATACATATTATGATTAATAATATGTGTGTTTGCGCATTAGAAATATGCAACTGTCTTACTGCAAGCACGGAGGTAGTCACCACAGAGATGTGAAGAGATTGATGCCACACTGAACAGTTAGGCTGCTGTCTCACTGAGACGCAGCCCCACTTCCAATGCATTTGCAATTTGCAGCTGACATAGCTGGAAGGAGCTGCCTTCAGCAGAAATGTCTCCGGTTGCTGCTAGCAGTGTATTTAACTGCCATCTTACCCAAACCAGTTTCCTCTGAATCATTTAGCAGAAATGTCAGGCAGGTCTCTCAAGTTTCATTAAAGACTGTTCCTGCTTTTGTCAAAACCATGTGCTTTGTTCATCACAATTTTATGTTTTTTTAAAGCAGAACTACTTTTTTAAGCATTAAGAAAAAAGTTCATGTCTTAGACTTCTACTATTTCTTCCTCAAATTGGAGCATACTGGGCTTTCTACACCTGCACACACTGACATCTGGCCACAGCTAGCACGTGTTCCCAGTGGGGACCATCTCCACACGGCCCTCCTTTGGGTCTCCAAAACAAACTGGCTTCTAACACCTACCTGTATTCCTTCCTTCAAAAGAAACCTTAGAAATAAAGGTTGGACTAGATGATACTAGAGGTCTTTTGCAACCTAAATGATTCTATGATTCTAAGTCCAAGAAGATTCATCATTAGTTAAAACTTCTCACGTCCACTGTCAGCTGCACAGTACACTTTTTGAGACCATCTGAGCTCAGAAGCCACCATCCAAAGCAAGCCACTGGGAAGTGTGTCTCACCTACCACAGGACTTTGGGACTAAGTGCCTAACACCATTGCTGCAAGGGGCACTACAGCTCCTAGGCCATACATGCTTTTTAGAAATACTACACATGTATCCTTACAACAATTCCTTCTACACAGCCTGTAACTGGCAAGCAAGGCATTTACCACTGCATCTCTTTAAAAGACCACTGAGCCAAGTAATGTTTCCAGCGCCTATCATTTTCATCTTGTAATTTGGTTGTAGTAACATACATTTTTTTTTTTTGGTGAAGTTCATTAATCCATTATGAAATTCCAAGATTAGTATTTTATAGCAAAACCCAACCTGTTAAATCAAGGAAGGGAGAGACAAGAAGTCAAAACAGATAATACTGAGAGCCTCACCTCCTGAATATGTGACACAATGGCAGCTTGGGTTTCAATATCCAGTTGTTTTATTCTTTCAATAAACTCTTCTTTTCTTTCACACTGTTAAAAGAAAACACATCCTTTAACAGTGCTACATATCATAAAACTTACTGCACTGTTTTTCATTTAAATAAAAAAAAAAATCCCCACATAGCTAACAACAAAACGTTCAAGTTCTACAGTTTGTCACACTAGAAGGTGTAACACTTAATTACTCCATATGGAGCATGAATCTAATTATAAATGGCTGGTTTTGCTCCTTAAAAGTAAGTTCAATATGCAAAAAGATCAAAAGGCGGGAGGAGAGCCAGAGGAAATCATCACAGCTTCATTAACAGAGCTGCACAAATGTAAATCTACATTTACATTGCATCATTTAACCTGTCTACTTTGCTGTTTGCTTCGTTTTGGCAATGAAAAGAGATGCATCACTTTAGACACCACTCACATGAACGCATAATGTCGCTTGTTGCACTAAATCAACACATGCTTTAGATAAAAAATGGGTTAGGGAAACATTCTGGATAAACATGAGTGACGTTTCAGACAAACAGATTTTAGTGAATCTTTTACTTAAGGCTTAAAAGAGGCAGCCATCTGCTATCTGTGCATCCGTAATTGTACACTAACAATATTATTGCCTTCTAACAACTCTGCATCATAGAGAAGCTAAGCATTAAAGTGTTGTTTGTTTTTTTTTAACTCATTTACAGCGTCCTTTAGGTGCCTGGTTCCAAGTCTCAACCATTCCTTCCATTGGGAAGAACCTCAGATCCATAAATGGTGACTGAAGATGCATAGCAGTTTGCCAGATCTGACCTGTATTCTTTGTGCTGCAATGCAACACTGAGATAGTGCAGAGCAGCCATATTAGACAGCTTTACCCTGACATAATTGACTTGACATAGCTGAGCGGGGTAAGTGTCCTAAGGCATGACAAAAACACTAGACAGACCTACAAACAAGGTCAATTATAAGCAAAGGCTTGCCCGCAACACGCCTATTGTTTACTGCCACAGAGGTTTGGTGGGCAGAACACTGATTGCTTTATCTAGTAACCGTCCTGCATTTCTGGGGAGCCTCCCATATACATTGCCTCTCTATTTTAACAAATGCCGCAGAAAAATCCCCACATGGATATAAAAAGTATCTATTCAGTTTGGATTTTCTACACATAATATTCAATCAAAAAATTATGCAAATAAAATCAAGATTAATTAAACAAATGTTTAGATTGCTAGCTTATCTATTTGTTTGGCATTAATATGTACTGTTCCATTCCGTATTTTAAAACTGTAAGAAAATAAACCAACAACAATCTTGGTATCAAGAATGCCATTCAAAGCTTATCTCTTTGCACTTTGTTATCAAAGTGGACTACTTAGTTGCAAGAGTACATATCCTGTGGCTGATTGAGCGTTGGCAAATAACCCAGGCTACCACTATCACAAAAACATGCTTCCTTTCCCCTGCATTTCTTTCATTCACCTACTGTGTCTTCTCACAGTTTCAGCTCATAAGCTGTCTTGAGCTGGAGATCTGTTCATACAGCACTGATCTTTGGGTAAATTTTCTCAGTTCAGAAAAAAAAAACAAACAAAAGATTTTTTTTTAAAAAAATTTTTCAAGCCTTTAATGAACGTTCACCTGCACAGCACATCCCAGAACCAACAACAGCAGCTTCTTGACTTCATCCATACTTTTACCTAGAAAGGAAAAAAAAAGGAAATCAGTATATATGTAAAACAAATTAAGTAGTTGCAAGTGATCCTCTCCAAAATATCCACCTAAAAAGAGAAATAAGACTTCTGAACAAGTGCCTGAGCAATATATACTTGCCCATTATGTGACCGTACTTTCTACATAAGAATACAGTTCTTATGGATTAGTTTAAAATCTCAAATCCAGCAAGACACTTTTTTCCTTGATGTGCTGTCCTCACCTAAATTTTCTGAGGCTTTTCTGATCAATGCAGGGAAGAAAAAAAAAAAAAAAAAAATCCTTTAAATAGGTCAACCTGTATTCCCAATGCTTGTCCCTGGTTTTGTGATTAACAAGGGTGCAAAAAAGCCCACCAAACCACCACCACTTCTTCCCCGCACCCATAAAAAAAAACAAACCCACCAAAACAAAACCATCCTAGACAAAAGCAAAGGAGGATTACTCTCAGATATCTTGTCCTAAATCCCGTCTGTAAAATAGTTGCCACTCAGACTTCCCAAAGCTGAATGCCATACTGTGCACATAAAATTCTCTCCAAGAGATGTTTCAGCAAATAAATTCTGCCTCTGTTCTGCATCAAAGCCTGTTCACACTTTGAAGCGCAAACCCCATGTGCTAAGAGGGATAAAAAATGAGCGATGTAGAAGGGAGAATGCGCAGCTAACCATATGCTTGGGAGCTGTCGGGGGGAGGAGACACGCAGGTTGTTACTGCAGGGAATCCTGCTGCGAACCATCAGCCCTGCCGGCCACCTCCTAAGGTTAGGAGAGAGAAAGCCGCACAAGCAGAACTGGTGTGGCTTTGAGTCAACTCCAGATCTTGTTTCAACAAAATCAATATGGGGATTGTTGGGTGGTAAAGAAAATTATGTATATCAAAATTAGAGAAAGGGAGATGGAAGGCAAGGAGCTTCAATGAGGAAATAAGAAGTCATTATGGAGTTAAGTTCATGAAAAGCCTGTTCCCACCCACACTGTGGGAAGCAGAGACAGAATAGGCCACATATAGTTTTCTCTCATCCCTATACCTCTGCAAGCTTCCTGACAGAGTGTACAACTGTGGGAGAAATACTTCATTCTACACCCCACTTTACTTGGGCGTTCAGTCACTCCTGTCGCTAGAGACAGATAATCTGAGTGCAACTGTGTTCCTCCACCAATACCATGCCCTCATAAGGCTGCACTGACAGAAAGTTAGAGGCACGTGCAGGACCCAAGGCTGGGGAACTGGCATTGAACGGACCCATCAATTAAGCAGCTGCAGCCCCCCGATGCATGAAGGCACACTGACCTCAATTACCACTGGGACTACTTCTATTCTCAGAGCCTCGCAAGCCAGCATGGCCACGTGCAGGCAGCTTAGGAAATCACTTGTTTTCCGATTTCCTGATTTTAGGGCACACAAATGCCCTAAATCGGTCTTTAAATGTACCTTGCTGGTTAAACAATTTTTCAACAACTTTTAGCAATATTCATCTTTAAAATGTTTCCAGAATGCCCCACAGAAATTATCAGTATATTGTATGAATCTACACTAGAATTCTCAATATCTAAGTCCCACATTATTAATGACTGAGATCTTGCAAGTGGGAATTCTTCTCTTCTGCAGAGACAGACATATTAAACACATTTCACCTTGTAAATACAATATTGTTTATTTCCCTGCAGAAAACTGTTTTTGGAGGTTGTACAGTCATTCTTACTCTTCTCCCCTTATCTAGCAGCATACAAAAGGCTTGCTCTTTTCTGAAAAATCACAATTTAATATACAAATAATGCTTCAGGCTGTGAAAGTTTCATTGTTCTGTGTGATCCTGAATAACACAACCTCAAATGTAGATAGTGTAACAACAACAAAAAACCCTCAGCAACAACAAAAAATAGATTTGTTACTTCATGAATAGTTCCTTTGAGGGTACTGTTTGACCAAGGAGCTACTCAGTTTGGTCAGAAGATGTTTTATCACAAAATTGAGTTCTCATTAGTTTCAGCACTGGGTTTCATTCTGCATCAGCTTTGGACAAGGATTAAATGCAGAGCATGCCTGTGGGACATGGGAGCAAGTTGCTAAGTTATAGAGAGCAAATGACTTGAGTGTGTCTCATTCTCCTAAACTTACCTGGGGCAGAACATCTTCTCCATGAGAGACTGAAGGAGTAGCTACCACGCTGCTTACTTTGGATCACATCAGACAAGCGCTCTAACCCCTGTGTGCTCTGGACACCTCTGCTGATCATAAATTCCAATCTGTGCACCATGGCATCACAGTTACCCTCAGGGTGAGCCTAGTGGCTTGAAATCACTCATTTTGGAAGACATCAGTGTTACTTTCCAGCACTGGAGCACCTATACCATTCTAAAGACATGTGGGCTACTTAAGCCACTCAAACCACACCCCATGCCTCTGCACCAAAAGTAGTAGTAGGCTTCACTATTCTCCCCATGAGGCAACAGATGGGCACCAGTGATGCTGCATGACCCTGACACCTTCGGCTATTACAGCAGAGTAACTTAACAAGATCAACTATGTCCTCCCACCAGGGACTGACCTTGCCTGGAAATACCACTTTGAGACCTTGTCCCTGCTTGGGTCTCCTCATCAGGAAGATAAGCTGAGGCAGACATGGCAAGCCCCTTTGGCAGGGAAGGCCAAGCCAGAGTTTATAGAAAGCAGTGAGAAATTAAAAGACTTGAGGTAATCATGATACCATTAGTTTGCTACTGTTTTAAAGATAACATTTGGCAGTCTGCTCTCCCCACTGGCGGCTTTCACAAGAAAACTTAGCTGTCAGGATTTTTCCAAGATTTCTTTTTATATAAGTTATTTCATGCTTGCAGACATGCTATGCACATGTAATGAAAATGAGATTGTACTTCCCACTATAAACACTTTTAAGGTTGAAAGGTCTGCTTAACAGATCTACTCTGCCAGCCACACAAGTGTTTCAGAAGATCACGTGTGACTGTTTGAAAGAGTTCAATACCTTGGGCTTTCATTCACAAGTTGTTTCCCACAGGGTGGGGACAGTTTGCTGGCATTAGGCACTCCAAGATCACTCATACTCAAGCTAGGTTTGAGTAACATTTTAAAGTCTCAGAGAATGACATTATTTACTGGAGATATAGGGTATGAGTATGAGAAAACCTCTCTACCAATCTGAAGTGCATTAGGGAGAGTTTTCAATTAAACCTCAGAATGAGCCAGGAAGGGATTAATCACCCTCTCTCCTTTCATCTCACCCATAGGAGAGCTGAGATACCACACACTTAAGTGGAGTGCCCAAGGTTACTATGTGATTTGGAAGCCCATCTAGGATTATTACAGAGCAGAGCAGCTAAATTCTACATTGAGGACAGTGCATTTATCCTGGACTATGTGTTAAGCAAAAGCAAGTGATCTTTATCTTTAATTCAGTTATGGCTCCTGAACAGTGAATGATTCTGCAGTGCTTTTCAAAAGGCTTGATTTGTACTAACTTAGTAAGGCAGTAAAGTTCCCTGTGCAACTGCCTAAGCAGGAATGTGCAGGCTTCTCCATGCTGGCTCACTGGGATGACACAAGTCCTTCCTAGACAGCTAGGAACAAAATCTGCAGGTCCACCCAGGCTTATTGGCTGACCTCATCAGGACAGTGTCCTCCTACAACCTCAGATGTCTGGGGCAGCTCCTGGCAGATACCCACAAGCTGAAGCAAGTGGACAGGATTCAAACTAGTACTTAAACAGAAAGATGCTCATTCAAAAACCAACTTTTTAGACCTTTTTGAAAATTCCGGGGCAGCTGCTCTCAGGCCACATGGTTGTGCCTGCAAGGGAGCCAGCCACCTGGGGGATTTGCAGAAAGACCATCTGCTCCCAACTCAGAGAGAAGGCCAGCAGGTTTTCGGGGGGGGGTGGGGGGGGGAAGAGTGAGGGAAAGCCCAAGCACCACCTGTGCAGCCTGGGAGCCTCCCTGTGCCAGAGCCAGGAGACCCCTCTGCTCTCACAGGGCACAGAGGGTGGGAAACAGATGGCAGGACTCAGGGAGAAGGCAGACAGAGAGATTAGGAGGTAACAAAAAAAGGAGGATCAAGGTATGGAGAGAATACAGACGATGGAGGAAAAATAAAAAGAAAAAAAATGGGGGTAAGAAAGGTGTCAGAGAAAACCGGAAAGAGAGAGCCCAAGCATGTGAAATCTTGAGCTGGTGCTGCTTCTTTCTGCGTACTTCTTTGACGTTCCTCCAGCAGAGGGGAGAGAGCACCAGGGTATGCAGAGCTACACGGGGTGGCCAGGATGTGCAGAGAAGGTGGGAAGGGGTGAAAACACACAAGTCCCATTTTTCCGAACTGTATCAACATCCTGAGTGAGAAAAGCTTGAATGCTAAATTTACACTATTGAGGCAATGTTTTGTTATTAACTTTGTATTTTATGAACCTTTGTGTGTCTGGAGGATTGTGAAACAAAATGAGGACGGAAACCAGACATGAAAAAAATACCCCAGTGAGAGTAGACGTTTTTCGTTATTTTAATGGAAAACAGTTTCTATAGATATTTGTCACCAGGGACTTCGGGCTTTCTCATTCACAAACAACATGTAATTTTAAAGGAGGATCTAAATAGCAAAGTTTAAGAGACAGAAATGAGCCTACTTCAGGCAAGTAAAACCTCATTTCCACTCTCAGTTTGAAAAGTTATAAACCTCCCCCCTCAATTAACTCAATGACTGCTTCAAAGGATTAATTGCCATCGGTTTCCAAGTACACTCACTAGCTATGTTAAACTAAGCATGTCTAGAAACTAAGAAATTAAACAATGCCTCTAAATAGAGGTTCATGACCAGTACTGTATACTGATATTCCTTGGGTGGGCACGTGAAGGAGTGGCCATTTATAAAACATTCTAAAAACAGAGGTAATTATAAAAGGTGATTAAAGTGATGTGTCTAGATAATAAATATGCTTGTAATTCTCATATTGAGCACAGGGGAATTTGTGGTGCAGTACTGAATTGAAAAAGCTGTTCAGCAAGAAAAACCGTGGAGGAAGACAAAACCAGGGCAGAAATTTAATGGTAGTGGCTATCTACTGTACAGTGCAGTGAAGAGAATAAATCCTGTAATGTCAGCTGCATCATTCTGCAATTCAGATTCCTGGAAAAATTTTCTAAATCCTGTAATTAAACTTTCCAGTTTCTTTTCACCTCCCTGTAGTCTACAAAACAGCCAAACCCTTCATCTTCTTACAAATATTTTTGCAACTTATGCCCATGGCCAAATAGACTAAAGTAGGCAAAATTGTCACAGCCTGGAACAAAATGACTTAGAGTACATGAAAGCAATTAAAGCTCCTAAACCCAGCAGACATGTGCCCTCTCCTATGCAAAAGCTCAACTGCTACTGCATTTTCAGCAGTGGCAGCTCTGTTTTGCCTATAGTTTCATGCTCAAAGCAGAACTGCAGAAGCCCTTAGTAGTCCCAACTGCTGGGTCCCAAATGAGAACTAAACAGCAAGAACAGCATTCTCAGCTTTAGAGCTGTTCAGTGTATCATTTCATACATGCGACACCCCTTTTGGCTGTGTTTTAGAAGAAAAAAGTAACATTTGCAGTTGATACTGGTAAACAGACAGCTATGAAAAAACATGCAGTGCAAAAATGGGTGGGCTTGTTACAAGGAGTAAGTCACTGAAACTGTTACACAGTGCATCACAATGAATGATCTAACAGCTCTCCGGTCTTGCACCTGTGGAGTCATTAGGAGCCTTTCCTGCTCAAACAGTACAAACCAACAGTGTATTTGCTCCTGGAATGTGATCATGGGATCAATTTTTTTGCTTTTGGTCAAGAGGGACCTTCCATTCAGATAACTCACCTACAGGACAGGGAAGGCAAAACTGGGATTTCATCACTGCCTCTGAGATCCACCCCAGCCATGCAGACCATCTGCACCTCAACATCTAGCTCCTACCACTCCCCATATTGCCAAGCACTGCTTCTGTAGGTGCCCCATCCAGACCTTTCCTCCCAGTCTGTCCTGGATCACTGACACAGGGAAAGAGGCTTCTCCACTATCATTCTTACCACTTTTAAACACTTCCCTCAAATAATCATCTCCATCATCTCTTCTGCCCATAATGCTGTCATCCCCAGCCTCCTCACTTCTCTGTCAGCTTTCCTTGGGGCTTCTCTGTACTCATGCCAGAAGCACTGCTTCCCATGCTGATAACTGCTTTATCCTCACATCTCTATTCAATCTGCAGCCCTCCTTTAGCTCTCTCACTGACAGAGAAAGCCTCTCATTTCACTTGGTTTTCCCCTCCCGAGCACCCAGTCCCTTCCTCTCACTCCTCTCCGCAAGACACTCAGTAACAAAGACATCAACCTGACAGTCACTTGGTCATTGCTCACCCATCGCCTATTCCTTCATTCAGCTTTTTGTATTGGCTTTACTAACTTCTCCTCAGCCTTCTCCTCCCTATTCCCTCTTTCTGAACTTCCCATCAGCCCTCAGCCAGGTTCCTCTTCCTGAAGGAAGTTCTCCACTTCTCTATTTCTTCAGCACATCTTACCAGTGATCATCTACCCAAGGATAAGATTAAGATGAGCTTCTCTTGAAATCTTATGCCTCAGACATTCTCCTTCTTGAACACATTCTTTGGAGCAAGTATATCTCAGGTCTTTCTTTGTTCACCACCTTCCTCTGTAGTGTCTAACCTTGGACTGGTTCTCAAAACCATTATAACATGGCTAAATGACAACTTCGTACTTTTACACACACATGCCCCATCAACTTTAGACATCCAGAAGTTATATTTTTGCATTCTTTATCCTTTCTTCCCATGTTCTGAATAATGCCAATGATAAGTCCTCAATGGAGAATTTTTTTTAAAAATCACATTAAAAAAACCAAAAAGCTAACAAAATCAAACCATCAGATTTTAAAAGATGTCAGAAAGTGAAATAAATTTCTGCTTGTAATTAAAGGAGCTGGAAGACAGGAGCACATGGATGCCCAATATCTTTCCTACAAGAGATACATCAGGTACTTTCTTCAAAGAAAGTTTTAAAGTGCTGACAAAACCAGCAGGTTAGTGATAGGAAGTTACAGCCAAATACAGGACAGCTTTCAAGTGTGCAGCTTCCCCAGGAACCACCACTGTGGTTAATGCATTATGAGTCTCCTGCCAGCTGTCACTCAGGAACAGCCATGCAAAGAACCCTGTCAGCCTTTCCCATTGACACTTAGCCAGAAGAGATACTCCCTTGTTGGCTCAGACATTCTATTCACTAGCATTCTTGATGCTGGCAGCCCAGGCCCTGCCCACATGACTGAGAAAAGCAACAGCTCTTGTATTTCTATTTTCTTCTTTACCCACAACAGTAGCCTGTACAGGAGAATTAAGACTGGCATTGCTGACTTTAATCTGCTTGTTGAAGAAGCGGATGCCTTACTCTCAGTTTGATTTTACTGCAGAAGTGCCAAGACGACAAGTTTAAGTGATCCAACACCTGTAAGTTAATATTCTTTTCTGATATAAACCTTTTTTTGTACATACACACACTACTGCTGCTAAGAGCAGCAAAATAAAATCTTCTGCCAAGGTTTCTGCCATTTGTTTGTTCTGGAGATGCCAATTACCATGTCATTCCCCGTCACTGCTGACAGGGTTCATCCAGTTTTCCTTCTTTGGTAACAGCAAATACATTGTCCTTGGCACAAGCACGGGGCTTAAGGCAGAGGCAGAACTGGCAAAAAGGAAAACGTAAAAACCACAGCAACAAAACCTCTCATTTCAGAAATACAGTTCTAAGGCGAAGTCAACTTCATTTTCAGGCTACACAGCTTTAATTTTGTTTCACCAAAGACACTGGACTGTGGACATGAGTTCACTGGCTTCCAGATCACTTTTGATGGCATACTTCACTTAACAAGATGTCCTTGCCTAGACAACATGGCCAGGCAGGTATTTCTGTCCTTGCCTATTTTTTTCCTCATTTTTTCCAATTTGTTATATGTGTTTTTCTCTCCATCCTCACATATTTTTATTCTCACACTTCATTTGCAACAGTTCCTTCACACTTTAGGACAATTCTCCAAGACTCTTCTGGTGTGTACATACTGCCACAACTGAACACATACCGGACAACCAGGTGATTGGGCCCAGTCAGCATGGGTTTATGAAAGGCAGGTCTGCTCCACTAACCTGATCCCCTTCTATGACAAGGTGACCTCCTCACTGGATGCCAGAAAGGCTGTGGATGTTGTCTACCTGACTTTAGTAAAGCATTTGATACTGTTTCTCACAGCATTCTCCTGAAGAAACTGCCTACTCATGGCTTGGATGTGGGTAGTCTTCACCAAACTGAAAACTGGCTGAATGGCTAAGCCCAAAGAATGATGATGAATGCAGTTGAATCCAGTTGGTGGCCAGTCACAAGGGGTGTTCCCCAGGACTCAATACTGGGGCCTGTTCTGTTATCTTTATAAATTACCTGGACAAGGCGATCAAAGGCACCAAGTAAGTTTGCAGATGACAAGTTAGGCAGGTGTGTTAATCTGCTCAAAGGGATGGGGAGGTTCTAGAGAGGGACCTGGCCAGGCTGGATCAATGGGCTGATGCCAACTCCAAGAGGTTCAACAAAGCCAAGTGCTGGGTTCTGTACTTTGGTCACAACAACCCCATGCAACACTACAGGTTTGGGGAAGAGTGGCTGGAAAGCTGTCTGGTGGAAAAAGACCTCGAGGTATTGGTCAACAACTGCTGAATATGAGCCAGCAGTGTGCCCAGGTGGCCCAGAAGGCTAACAGCACCCTGGCTTGTATCAGAATCAGTGTGGCCAACAGGATGAGAGAAGTGATTGTCTCCCTCTACTCAGCACTGGTGAAGCCCCACCTTGAACACTGTTCTATATACACGAGGAGCAGCTGAGGGAACTGAGTTTGTTTAGCCTGGAGAAAAGAAGGCTCAAGGGAGAACTTACCGCTGTCTACAATTACCTGAATAAAGGTTGTAGCAAGGTGGGTGTCAATCTCTTCTAAGTAACAAGCAATAGGACAAAAGGAAATGGCCTCAAGTTGTGCCATGGGAAGTTTAGATTGGAAATTAGGAAAAGTTTCTTCACTGAAAGGGTTGTCAAGCATTGGAAGAGGCTGCCCAGGGAAGTGGTTGAGTCTCCATCCCTGGAGGTTTTTAAAAGATGTGTAGATGTGGCACTTAGGGACATGGTTTAGTGGTGGACTTGCCAGTGTTAGGTTAACAGTTGGACTCAACTACCTTAAAGGCCCTTTCCAACTTCAATTATTTTATGATTCTATTTTAATTCAAGAAATTAAAACAAATACAAATTTTATTTAACATTTCAGAGGACCAGGGGTGAAGAACTCAAAACTACTCACCAGAAAGAGGATCTTTGCCAATCATTAAAACATTTGGTAAATTCATTACAATCAGCTGCTGGAGGACCTCCTAAACAAAAGAGAACAAGGAAAATTCAGTGTGAAGGAATCCAAATCAATCACACAACAAAGAATACAGAGCTCCATCGATTACAAAGCTTTTAACATACTAGCAGGTCAGAGGTCAAAAGAAGAAGCCCCACTTGAGAGAGAAATCACTATTTGATGATAGCATCAGGTTGCACAGCCAACATACACTAATCACCTCTTTTAACAATGACTAATATAGAACTTAAAGGGTCCCAGGGCACTAATCAGGATAAATGCACAGCCATGCCAGGCACACCAATCAGTCATGCCTTTACCCCAGGCATGACCTGTATTCATTTGATGTTCAATATACAGCTGCTGTCATGTTTCAGGGCGTATAAATGCAGCTGGCTCATCAAAAGGTACCTAAGCCATTCTGTGAAGTTTGAGTAATTCAAATAATTGGTCAAATTATTTCATGGGTCTGAGGTTTTAATGATGGGCTGGGGAAGTGGGTGTTGGGGAAAGCTACTGAATGGGCAGCTGGCACTGCTCAGAGAAACGGAATTTAAAGTTCTAGATTTGTTTGCATTGTTTTTAATAGGGAGTAAACAGATTTAAGCGTCATGAACCTTGTTTAAAGGTCATTTCATTTGGGGGAGACAAGGGAAGGGAGGTGCATTACTTGGTCAAGTTCAACATTTAAATGTCAGCTCCCTGAAGCTACTCTGAAATGACAGAATAGGTTTAATGGAGAGGAAAGGCTACAAGCCCTGTGGCAGGCAAAATGCTTAAAGGTGGACAAATAAATACACTGCAAAGGGGACTCTGCATAGCAATAGGATCAGCCACGCACCCCAGTAACACGGAGTACAGCTGTTAGCTTCAACCTGCAGCTACCAGCACTCACTTGTGATGATCTGAACCAGGCATTTTGCAGGCAAGTATGTATTTCATATAAAAAGCCTGGGAGGAAAATGGTTTTGTGATTAAAATACTGTGCTGGGATTCAGGAAACAAAGGTTCACACATTAAACTCTACCAAATGTTTGGCAGGTGCCTTTTCCCAGCCTACCTCTAAGGCCATCGGGAGGGCACACGCATCGATAGCTGGCAAGCACTCTGAGCGGGCAGAAGCACTGCAGCCAGCACAGAAACATTTCCTCAAACAATCACCCATTCACCCAAACACTTCCCCTCCAAGTCACCCCATTGTTATTTCCCTGCTTTCAAAGTTACCATAGGAAGAAAATTAAGCCTAATTGAAAGAGGAAATATTTCAGTGAGCCTGGAGCATTTGATAAGTAATCAGAGTGGATATTCTAAAAAAGTGTTTTGGACATAACACTTTTTTTTTTCCTCTGATCCATACCCAAAACTTAGTCTATCCAAAAGAGAAACTGCCGAGGACTATCTCAGTGCTACAGCTGATGGGGCTTTTGATGCTGTTAAGTGCAGACCCCATTGTATTTAACAGCACACAGCTGGACTGCAGTATCTGCTCCAACAATACAGCATGGCACTGAGGCTTTAAATAAAAAACACAGAATTTGCATATATACCAAAGTATTGAGCTTTAACCAGCAATTTCCACGGAAAAACAAAAAAAGAAAGAATTGTGCTTGCAGTCACCCAGCGTGTGGAGCGGCACTGAGGCAGGAATGCATAAGGAATTTGCGTTGTCTTTGTGTAATCATCAGATCGCTAGCTATTTAACTGGCAGACACAAAAGACATGGCAGCTAACCTTCACGCTGTTAACATTCCCATGAGCTCCTTCTGTAAAATTGAGTGTACCATCCAACATAACCATGACTGAACGCCCTCGTAGCTGTTTGAACTTAGTATTTTCTGGCAAGTATCTGACAGTCACCAGACACAAGAAATGGCCCCGAGCCTGCGAAGAGTGATTTCTTAATTCAGACTGAAAGATTTAAAATTGTTACAAGAGGTGATGCTCTGACCTGTTTATTATTAAAATAAATTATTTAAACAGATAACTATCTGTATTGTTCCAAATACCTTCACCGTCAATTAGTGCTTGTGAGGACAACACCCAGCTGCTACGCAGTGCAGGAAGGCCAATGTCATTACCCTTCTTTTTCAAGATAAAGCAAGTCAAAGAAAGTTACTTCAGTTTAACAAGCTATCCTCTGTTAACAGATGTACCAATAAACCATCCATTCACACAGCAACAAGTGTAAGAAAAACTGTGTTAACTGAAAGCTCTGACACTGACATTGATGAATTTAGCTCCGATTTTGTTTATGGCTAAAAACACAAAGTCAGTAAGGCTCAGCTGACACTCAGGGACTGACTCAGTAGCTGGGAAAATGTGACCATGTCTCAGGGCCATTGCTTAAAATCCACATCTGGAAATACAACTGAAGTCCCCTCCCCTAACAGCAAATCACAAATTCTTCAACTCCTAACCACTTATCAGTATTTTCTTGTTTTCCTTATCTGAAGCAGCAATAACACAGTTTGACAAGTAAAATGCTGTGCCTCACTCTGGCCTCTCTGCTCTTCTCATGTCTTACCACCCCACCCTGAAGACCCCACGAAATCAAACTCGAGCTTCAGGTAGGGAGCTGTGCTGTTACAGCCTGTGAACCAGCACCAAGGACCAAAGGGCTCCATGGACAACACCCCGTACTCCCAGGGTACAGCTACACCGGACATGAAGTTAACCTGAACACGCCAAAGCCCAGCCAGGAGAAGAAATGGGAGACAAAATGCAGCGTTTCTCCACAAGGGCAGCAAGTTGTTGTGCTATATAAAAGGATGCTGTTATGCTTGGAATCAAACATAGCTGTGAGACATCAAGTCCTTCCCCCTCAAGTGACCAGCATGGCTAGGGGCAGCACACGTAGGGAGGAGCTGCTGGAGAGCAAAGCAGGGTTTTCAAACACTGAATAGTCCACAAAACCCCCCCAGTACTCTGGAGAGCAACGGTACAAGCAGGGGAAAAAAAAAAAAGAAAAAAAAATCTCTTCTGAGAAGCCTTTTAATCATTTTTACAGCACCACTAAAGCTTGGTTAAAACAGTAAAGGTTACAGCAACAACATATGGTAACAATTTCCCTGATTATTAAAACAATTAGGGTTTGAGCTGCCAGCTTTACACCTACTGTTACTGCAAATCAGGAATCACCTCCCTCAGACTACCATTTGCCTTTTTTTTTTTTTTTCAGTTGTCGCTAAGGAGATTTCCATGAAAAAATAATGTAGTATCAGAAGTGCTATTTAAGGAATCCAATTCAAAACAAATCCTTGTCAGGCCTTAGTGTAGCATCTGCACGTGCCTGAAATGCTCCTCTGCCAAAGATCAGGATGTTTTAACCTTGAGGAGATTTGTCCAAAATCTCAGCTTTTTTGACAGCTGCAATGGTTGCAAGAAAGGAAGCTTCTAGTTAGCAGGTCAAGTCCTATGCTACTTGAGCCAGTCCTCCAAACTCAGTAGACGAAGCCCATGAAGGTTTCTGCATGCAGAGTTACATGAGCCCATATCAATGCAGACAGCCTTCTAACCGAAGGTCGAACTGGGTGTTCAGTCCTTGATGGCTCTCTCTGCTGTGCTTACCCACAAAGATGTGGAGCATGAAGAATGCTGAGAGAAGAATGCTGGGAGAAGAATGCTAACAAGCCTGGGCAACAAGAAGGATGCTACCTAAGGCAGAGGTAAGTTTTCCTGAAAGCAGCTAGGCACTCCAGGACTGGCACCCCAAGAACTCAAAAACATTAAGTTATCTAGAAATCATGAGGTTAAACAAATAAATAAATGCTGTGTTCTCATTAGCAGCCTTCTGACATCTAAGCTCTTGCTGTGCACTTGCTTCACATTTGCAAGCTCTCTGCAATCACTTTGCTAAGAAAGGAGCTTAAAAAAAGAAAAAAAGGTCAAAATTCCCCCACATTGATTCTAGCAGTCAAGAGCTTTAGGAAAAAATCAAGACATACGAGATTTAGGATAAAGTTCTAAGCACCAAGTTAAGCACTTAGGCTTATTAAGAAAATGAAAAAAAACTCCAAACATTAATTCACTCAGTCTAAAAGTTTCTGATTTGTTTCTGGACTGCTGAGGCACATTTTACCTACTCCTTTTGTCCTTCCAAGACCACACATGCCAGATGTTTGCTCCTGCCTCAGATCCCCAGAAGAGATGCAGTGACAGCTCTCATTCTCAAGTCACCGTGGTCATGTATTAACACTTAACTTATGTGTAATGGGGTAAGCAGGCCTCTTGTAATTTTGTAGGACAAAGTTTCCTTGGTCCATAGTACACTTCAATACACATCTGCTTCCTAAAAATACATGTGCAACAGCATGGAATAAAATTGTCCTATGGTATTATTCTTGGCTGCATTTTTATGAGCAAATGTAAGCGTGCCAACAGCTCTTGTAAAGAATGCACTGCTAGGAAAGGAGTAGGTAAAACTGTCCCTTCCATGGCTGAGAGAACCAGCAAACACAAGTGCTACACAAAAACTTTCCCCTGCACTGCACTACAGCACAGCATTAGAGTAACCACTAGCTTCTCATGGAGAATTAAATTAACGTCTGCCTGAATCCTAAACAGGGAGTACTAAATAAATTATGTAAGAGCGGCAGTCTACTGGCCATTGTAATTCAATGCTCAAGCCAAGCAATTCCATTTAAGTATATTGCTTGGCTATAAAATGCTAATTGCCCAGCTGACTGGAAGCCAAATGGTGCTTTCCTACTTAAAATGCCCATGAGGAAAAACCATCACCAGATTTATTTATGCCATCAAGAGCAAACACTACCTAGTCAGGGAATCTGGCTTATATTTCAGCTGCAGCTCAGGCCACCAGAGGAGGGAAGTTCAGCAGAGTCCTATTTGCACAGCACATCCAACATCTTCCGCCGATAACCTCGGTACGGATCTGATCTCACAAACATCCTTGCAGTGGGAAACACTTGGTGAAGGAGACACTACATGCTTAGATAAGGTTTCAGCAGGAGTCAGCAGCCATCTGCACCAGCTCAGAGCCTCCCAGTAGCAGGATGGGGTAGCAGCTTTGCCCCTACACATTCCAATGTCCCTTTGGATGCTACCACAAAGACAGGCTAGGATTGCAACTCCCAGGCAAGGTGCATGCCAAGTCTGAGGGACAACCAAACTCAAGCTTTCCTGGAATCAAAACTCTAAGGAAGAGTGAATACTCATGCCAACAAACAGGTTTTAGTATTAAAACACTTTTTAAACTGCAAATTGAGACACAAGGACTTTTAAAAAAATGTAATAATGAAAAGAAGTTATTCTGCAGCCTAGAAGAAGATTATGTTTTAAAAGGAAAAAACTGCCTTACAATATAAACTTTTTAAAAGTTTTATTTCACTATAATTATCTGAGTTATTAATTTTGTCAGGAAAATAATTTATAGCAAGATTCCATAAACTGTATGACAGGGTCCCACAAAAGATTAGACAAGATGAAACAAGTTGTGGCAGGGGAATGACAAGGAAGTGAAACACAGAAAGGTCTTTTATTGAGAGGTTTTCCATGTATACCTTACCATGCGAGCACTCCTGATGACACTATGCATGTGACTCAGTACTTGCCGTTTCCCTGCCAACACATTATATACATGACATTTGATTAAGAACTTTGCTCATCTCTGCAACGATTGTATTTGTTATGTGACAGACTAGAGGATTAGCTGTCTTTAAAGGGATATTTTTTTTCCTGAAAAACAGTGGATTACAAAGCACACTTCTAAAGACCCTTCAAGTGGAAGCCCAAAAGCCACTAAAATAACTGTCGCCTCATCTGCTGAAAATAATCCATTCTGACAATTGTAGACTGGAATCTCAGTGGGGCTGGGGATGTGAAGGAATCATACCTAGTCTCAGGCATGCTCAGTCTGTGTGGGGTGCAGATAACCAACAAAATAACAGAAATACACTAAATAGAGAAGTATACTGTGTAAAGAACAGTTTTTATTAAAAGAAAAGAAAAAATCTCACATGTAGTCAATTCATACTATACATAATAGAGCATCTTATAAAAAAAAAAACCAAACCAAAACAAGCCACAAACCTAGAAAAGATCCAGACACAATCATCCACCTAATTCATTGCTATGGCTCAGGTTTTGTTATTTTTATTAGAGTAGTGCAGAGGTCCCAGTCGGGGGCAAAACCTCATCTGCTACAAGCTGTACAAATACATAGTGAGACATACCTGGAACAATGAGCTTATCTCATATATATATATATACACATATATATATACACACACATATATAAATACACATACATATATATATACATACACACACACATATATATGCATGCAAGGAATTAGTAAACTGATGGAAAAATAGTAACAAGCAATGGAGGAAGGAAAATGAAATAAGATTCCGTGCTTATAATGTGATCCATTGTGTGTACTCTTGCTGCTTTATGAACTGGTAAAACCAACTCCTCCAGGCTGGCACAGAACTAAATCACTCCAGACATCGGAGGGCAAGGCAGGCAAGGCAAGTTGTGATAAAAACGTTTAAGATCAAATCATTTACAGTGCACATTGTTTACCCCGCATGACAAAAGTTGTATGTATATTTCAATAAAAGTACTTTAAAAATCAAATGAAATTTATAAATGTACATTCACATCTAAAACATGAAATTAAATGTTCAATGGCCATGTAGCAGTAGATTTCCTACCCTAGCTTCACTGCCTCCGAGATGAATCACTTATGTTAATACAGCATACAACTCTATGGTTGTGCCTAGTGGCAATATTGATTTGACCCAGAGAGGAGAAAATCCAATTGTGGAACAATGTGTTTTCCTGCTTTTATTGCCAGCAGCACATTTGACTCTTTTACTTACTTTGCTGAAAATAAAATGCCTATTGATTTATCCTCAACTTCTCTCTTTAAATCATGTGCAAGTGACTTCACATGTGTATAATAGTATTCAGACAAATTACTCTCAACTTCTATTTTACTTCCCCTTAGATCTGTCCTGGGGTGGTTTATGCAGTAACAGGGAAAATGAAGTGTGCTGTGTTAAAGGCCTGTCACTTGACATTACAAATACAACCAGCTCAAACGCAATCCATCTGTTCAACTCGCTTCCACCTAATCTACAGTGGTCTCTAAGGACTATAATAATTTAGCCTAACACACATTAAGAAGAAACACTACAGGCCATCAGAAAACTTGAAGCACTTCCAAATTATCTGAAACTCAGCACCAAACACACTCACTTGTCTTAAAAGTCAGTTTTCCCATACACAGTTTGAGCATACTTTGTGAAGATAATAAACCCAAAAGTTTTCACATCAAACTCTAAAACTCAGTAAGCATATTTCATCTTTTAACACTGAAGCCTGATACCAAAGTACATGATCCACGCAGAGCTCCGAAGTACAAGCTCCACTCCACTGCCCTTGTTCACGGTGTGAAAATATTTGCAATACAAAAATACATCTTGCCATCAAGAAAAACACCAACCCAATGACAGCATTTCTAGGAAGATTAGGCATAATATGTGTTTTCTACCATTTCCCTTACTACAAGTATTTCTAACTTTTTATACATACATACACATAGATATATATATACACACATATATAGATATATACACATGTATATATGTGTGTGTTTATATGAAACAGACACAGTAAACACCTAACTGGGCACATGACACTCGTTTACATAAAATACAGTGAATTTGTTAGAATAAGTTTCTATAGAGCCATGAAGAAGTGCAAAAATTAAGCCAAGGAAAGCATATGGTGAATTGTGGGGATTATTACAAGGTTCAGAGCTAGAGAGCTGCATTGCAAATTTAACACTGCAATACAAGCCCCAGGCTCTGAGAAAGTGCCAAGAACTCCAAAGAGCAGCTGAACACTGGAGTAACAATAATAATAATACAAAGCCTGAAAAAGCAGCAGCCAAAAATACAGGAATACAGAGTTAGAGACTGGAAGATGTAGGAATACTGGTTGAACAATCTTAGCAATACTGCTTTCCTAAAGACTAATAATGATCAGAAGCTACCTGGTATAAATGTATGTTTGTCAGTATCAAGTCATTTATTAGTATGAATGCTGCTTGAAAGGAGAATGCATCTTGGGGAAAACTCTGCAAAACAAACTGTTAATCCCAGAGGGGCAAAGAAACATTTTGAGGTTCTCTAGTACAAATACTGAATATCGAATCAAAGCCATCAAAGTTTAAGAAAAATCTCTGAAACTAGAAAAAAAATTAATAAAGTAGGGAGGGGACACACACAAGAATAGGATACTTTCAGGACTTCTAAGGAATTCCTTGTTATGAACAGTATTTCAGTAGTGAACAGAAGGCTTAACAGATGTGATCAAGTTTCACGTGAATAGACAAGTCAATTCCATTAGTGACCAAGGGTAATAGAAGTAAAACACATTCAGGTTGGCTGTTACTAATCTGATACTCTTATGTCCTGTTCCAAGCAGGAACCCACTAGCAATTTTCTATCTACCCTCAGTCCTCAAAACAAACAAGCTGCTTTACCCAGCCACTCTTATTAATGCTGAGTAATACCCTACTATCTCAGTAGCCCTCTTGATTGCCATGGGGTCAGCTCACAGAAAAGTATTTCCTGTTGTTAGCAAAAGGTTCCATGCTCAACTTCATTACATCCAAACACTCTCTGAGTTGCTCAAATATAAAGCAGTTAAATGCTTAGAAACAAGCACAAACGTGCTCAGTCTTTCCAGGGTAATACTCCCTGAACAAACAAGATTTAATTCATGTTACATTGATAAACCAGTTTGAGAAACTTGAATGGATGGCACTGAAGAAATGCAGAAAATGACACCTAGAAACAGGAACAGGACAGCATTTAGGTAGTGATAACCAACAGGGATTTTATGGGATAAAACACTTATGTTATGGGTTAACATTAATTACTTTGAAACGCATAAATTTTTTTAAATCTGTAACTCAGGAAAAAGTACAGTCCCAATAATTTTTTTCTCCCAATGAAGAAAAGGGTTGTGACAGTGCTTGAGGAATACTAGAGAGAGAACAGAGGTCCGTAGCACTCATCCTACTCTCTCCCCTCACTCCCCTAACATGTATATGAATGAAAAAAAAAAATCAATTAAGTTTAAACTGATTAATTTCCAGAAGCTTAAAGATTTTTAACCATGAGTTTCCAACAAGCTTAAACCTTCCTGTGCTTGGGCAGCTTACAGGCAACCTAGTGTTGAACAACAAATTGATGTTTCAGAAAGCCTGCTAACAGTCACTGCCATCGGCTTATTATCTGATTTAAGAGAGAACAGCAGCATGAGCAAGAGAGAGGTCCTTGTGGCATTTGCAGACAAATGTGCAAAAATTCGTGGTGGATGTACATAAAAGAAGCTTTCAACTGGTCTGAAGGGAAGACAGAAGAGGTACAGGGACAAGCTACTCCACCCTGCCAGGATGCCTGACCAGACAGTAAGATGCTATGGGACAAATGAGGTGGTTGAGGAAGTAGAGGGATGGAAAGGTTTTAGTGTCTGCAGGTTAAAACAAAAACAAAGGAGCTCATACATGCCACTGATCTGATTATGTTAGCTGGTTTCTCATCATCTCCTGACAATCTGACCTTCTCATCACTGAGAACTCTCCCTTGCAAGCAAACTCCTGTTACCAACCAGTTACCATGGGCACTAAAAACTCAAATACCAGTAATGTAGAGTGGGAGCCCTCGCATTTCAAGCGTGTCCCTGTCAAGTACTCTTGGAAAACTTTAAGGGGTATCATTGCAGGTTAATGTTATGAGCTTTCTAATTATTTTTAAGTAGAATTTATATCCAACATCATTACCTCAATATATCACTGCATTATCAGTATAATCTGATTTACCCAATATCAACAAGTTCAACAAACACCCAGACAATCTCTAGCCAGCAGATTTGCCACTATGGCAACAGTCTGCAATTTTTTTTCCTGTAAGGTGGGTAAATGGAGTAGCTTAAAGTCAGACCAGATGGTTCTTCCCTGCACAAATGAACAGTGGTGTTCCCCTTTATAGCCAGCAAACTGACTCAGGCAGGTAACATGCAAGAGACCTCTAAAGCTGTCAGTGCCTCTTGCACTGTACAGGTGGAGAAACTGCAGTAAATTTCGTGTAGCTTTCCCAGAGTAACCCAAGCACCTTGCGAAAGAAAACACTCCCAGCATTTACCGTGTCAGTCACCAGCTCCACTAGTAGCAGCGTGCTGCAGTCTGGGGAGGGGGGGAGGTAAGAAAAAAGAGTGAGATCATAGAAATTAGCAGCAGTAAAAACTAATAGTGAATAAAATGGGAGACTGCAAGGAGAGGGAAATAGGGGCATGCCCTCAAAATAGCCTCTGGGCCTCCCTTTCTAGATTTTCTATGCTCATTTGTTTTCAATAGCAAACAACCTTCCCATCTGCAGGGTTACTGAATCCTCTTTAGAGGAGGAAACAGTCACCTACAGGGAGGAGACACCGTCATTTGCAGCTGACACTTGGCTACTCAGAGTTTAATGCCAATAATTTGCACCTCTGCGTAACCCACAGGCAATTACCTGGTCAGGCTGTCAGGAACAGCCTCCCTGGTTTTCCCAACTTGTTGCTACCAAGGAGGTGAACGAGGAGCCTCCCCCTCAGCCCAACCCCAAGGAGACCTCTCACTGGAATGTGATCCCTTTGTAAACTGGTCCTCAGCAGCCACCCAAGGCAAGCAGGTCCAAGAAGGTACTGAGGCAGCCCTGGTACATCTTCAGCCCTAGGACACTGGGTTCACGTCCCATCCTGTGCCATCTCTATCTCAGCCAAGTTCACTCACTGCCCCTGCCCTTTGGGCATCACACAGTAACTGAAATACTATGCTCTAGAATAAATTAATATACACATATGTATCTATATATGGATTTCCACTACTTCTCCCCATTATACTCTGGAATTACTATACCTACTCAAACCTGGGACAAGCAAAGTCCTTCTGGAAACACCATTAGATTTGCTATACATAAGACAGTCCCATGTTCAGATAACAAAAATGTGTGACGCTGTGTACTTGTAAAACTTAAGGTTAGTCTTTCAGGGTCAGGAAAATTCAGTTATTCAAGTTATTTTGAGTCTGAGAAATTACACAAAAAAATAGGAGCTTCAACACATCCTTCAAAAAAGTGAAAACTCAAACAATTTGAACAAGTATGGAAAATCACAACACAAGGTTCTGTTACATGAAAATTTTAAATCTGCAATCATTAAATCCTCCCTTATGGTGGATTTTCTACACACTTACAAAGCCCAGCCACCTTCCACATTCTATTTCAAACATGTGCAGGAGAAAGTAATAATAATTAACAGTGAAAAACCCACTAAGCCACAATGAGTCGACAATTCAAGTAGCAGTTAATATCACAGGATAACAAAAATGTTCTTACTGTTGCAAATGCACAACATCAGAAATATTTCACATTCAAGAAAAAAAAAAAGTAATGGGAAAAAAAAAAAAGGAGAAAGTCACTTCCAACAGCTGCCACAATTTCACCTATACACAGGACAGGAAATAGCCAGTGTCCCTGCATGGTAGCTGCTAGGCAAAATTTACTTATCAATGGTAATCCAGGCTATGCATTAACACACATCTGCATACTTGCACATGCAAACACTCTCTCAAGAGGAATTTTCATTCTTGCCAGTGTTTAACAGTGCTCCTTTAAGTATCTGAAACGACTGATTAACCCTGCTCAATACAATCTGTGTAATCTACTGTGAATCTTGCAGATAAGTCATAACTGTTAGCATTCATTAACTCAGCAGAGCTTTAACCTTCTGGCTCCCCCACCAGCCTCCTACCACAGACCTCAATTTACGAGTTCTGAGACAGCCCCAGCAGACAGCTTAGACAGTTAAGCAGCCATGGCGAGCTTCTGATGTAGAAAAAAAAGTCAGATAAATAACTGATGTGCATTTTTAAAGAAGACTTTCTCTCCCTGTTTTACACTTTTCTTCATCAGTACTTGCCAGTAGTTATGGCATGCTTAATGCACACAACACCCTGGGAATACCCATTATATCAAAAGAGAAAATGTGAAGGGTGCAGTTGCATTCTAGAAGATCCTTTCTTTATGCCATCTGTCACAGAAACAGAGGTAAGCTGTGTCACTATGTTGTTATTAACATTCAGGAAAGATTAACTTCTAATACTCCTGCTATGTCAGTTTTAAGGCTTCTGACCACTAGATTGTCTGTCAACAAAATACAATTTCCTCTTAAGCTGTGATGTTTAGTGTTTTTCTGAAAGTAGATGACATCTATTATGTGCTCATACAAAAACCTCACCTCTAACTGAAAGAAAAAGTGACTTTCAAGACCTTGTATTTACTGAGGAAAACCAGCAAGTGCCCCCAGATGCAAAGGAGCTGCTCTGGCTACAGGCAGAAAAAGCAGAACTATGCACACTGCCAAAAATCTTTTGTATTACTATTTTTCAATTATTCTCTGTAATCTTCAGTGTCCTTTAAGGGCACAGGAAGGTGGCAGGCATCTATGTTTCCAGGTAGTTTCCAAACTGCTTCACAGGTGGATCCTATCCCTTACCTACACCAGCAGAGCTCAGGTTTACTATTTAAACAGCATAATCGCAGGAAATTTAATACGATACATCGAGTGACTTGCACTCCCTATCAACCAGATCACAAAACACCAGCAGTGCAACTGTGCTGGGCTGGCCTCTCAGCTAGCTGAAAGCAGCCCAGAGGAGGGTAAATCCCCAGAAAGATTGCTTCAAGCAAGAGCTATTCAAGCCTCAGGCTGCAGAGAGCTGCAACACATCCTCCGGTCTAGCACATTGGACTGCCCTGCTCTGTAAAAATAAAAGATTACCAGAATTTTAAAAGATACAGGTTATACAAAAGTTCATATTGTTGTTGCAAGTACAGAGCAACAGATCTAACCCTAGCAGCGTTCAAAGCATGCCGAGCCTCCTTGGTGGTCTGGAGTCTATCCAAGAGGGATATCTGACCCCTAAAAAGCAGTATTGATGAAATGTGAAGGGGCACTACCTTCAGAGGAAGATGGCACAAGCAACAGTTTATCAGCAGTGTTTACACCCTTCGCCTCAGTGAAGCACAAAACCTCAGCCAGAAGATCCAGCTCTACAACAGAGAAAGGAGCAATGCTAGGTCCACTACAAACTACATCAGCACTTCAGAGTTAACTGCTGAAGTAAGGACTCTTTTGTTCTGGTTTACACACAGTTTTTCACATAACTTATTAAAATAGCTCTGCATCATTGTTTAAACATACTTTGGTGGAGGCATTGAGTTACTTTGACAAACCTGTTTTTTGCTGAGAGCATCATGAATTAGTTGAGTGATGAATGGCCAACCAGAAACTGGAGCTCTCTGGGAATTCACACAGTCACTCAAAGAAATGCTGCAGTAAAATAATTTGTGCTCTTCAAACCTATAGCAATAATTTGCATTTTGGAGCTGGACATCTGAACTGAAGGTCTTGCTTTTTAGTGCTCAGAAAACATGCAGCTCCCACTAATTTTAAAGGGAGAAACAGATGCGTGTTATCTACACAAAATAATCAGAGAATTTCCAGCAGTTACAATACAGGATGCAAGTCTAGACGCTCTGGCACTTCAGTAGCACTACCTGAATCATTCCTCTAACTCTCAGCATAAGAAAATGCTTGTATCTCCCCAACATTAAGACATACAGTAAATACAGGGCGCTAAAATCAGGCATTTAAGTTTCAATCTCCCAAGCTAATCAATTTCTATCGACAGTGTAAATATGCAGAAGATTTTCGAGGTCTCCCAAATTTACTACTGAACATTAACACACAGTAGCAAAACACAATTTCCCTCAAGCTAATCTGCAGTTACTGATGTTGCTAAGCAGCAATACAGAAACAGGCACAACTGAAACAGAAAATAGCGTTTGCTGTGTTTCAGATTAGTAGATACATGATTCCTTGTGAATTTTGACTGAAAGTCATTCTCACGAGGTAGAAGCAACAGGGCCCTTGAAATTGGCTCAGCACAATGTGAGCAGGAACAGCAAACTTCTTCAAACAGCTCTGCCAACACTATTCAGCTCCAAGAAGCTGCAAAATTCCTACTGGTTCAAACTGAGGGTATCCTGTGAACAGACTGCTGGTAACACCAGGTTGTATGGCTGGTTTTTGACACATGCACAGGGCAGAAGAATAAGAACGAAACCTGCCCACCGGTCACGTTAATAAAAGATTTCACACCACATGGAAAGAAAAGGACACTGCCATCCATTCATTCCCTTGCCCCCCATTAAAGAGAAAATATATTGTAGTATGCTATACATATACTCCGCTCAGTGCGTACAACTCATGCAAGTGTTACTGGACATGGAGGTATCATGAAACAGAAATGGGAGACAGCACTCTGCAAACATTGTATCTCCAGAGCAGAGGAGATAATGCTCAGCCAAAAAAGCCATAGTGCCAAAACACAGTGCTGCAGCACACTTGTTCAGGTTCTTTATTCTCAGTTGCACTTGTACATTGAGAAGATTTGAAGTAGTCAAGGAAAGGGAATGAAAGCAACTCCACAGGCATGTTTTCATCCTGATTTTCATGAAAGGAGGCCAGAGGAATCAAACCTTTTCCAGTTTCTTTGAAATGCTGACAGGGGAGACCCTTGGGAATTCCTCCCAGCAAGGGCTACCACACCAGGCAGGAGCCAGGTCACAACACATCACTCCACACATCTTAGCACATCCCTACTGTCAGGTGCAAGTCATAGTGGGAAAAAAAAAAAAAAAAAAAAGCAGTATTTGTGTAGAACATGGGACCTCCAGAAAGCTCTCGCCTGTTCCCAAAGTAGTTGTTTTCATTTATGAATTTAGGCAGAGAGGCCTTTGCTGCCTAATCAAGTGCAGCTCCCTTGTTATCTTGCTGTAGCATCACAGCTGTGAATCTCCTAATTGCATCTTTGGCATGCAGAAGGTAGGAAATCTTCATGAAAAGACGACATGAAAGGCTTCACTGGTTGGTCATAAACACGGACATTAGAGTCTTTCCTCAGGGAATGGCCAGTACAGAAATCAGATGTTCAGAATATACTTCTGCCCATATGGTTCAAGTGATGAATAATGCACTTTGGGAAGAATGATGACAAAAATACAACAACGCTGCAGTAAAGCACCCATCATATTAAACAAATAACAGGTGGTGACTAAAAATGCATTTTTAATGAGCACCTCTTTATAAATCCACACAATGCAAAGTGGTTTCCACTGCTTTGTAACACAGCACTCCTCGTTATGGATTAAAAGTATCTCAGTGATATACAGCTAGATGTGTAAGCTCTTTGGACATCTCACAGATTGGTTTTGGGGGTTTTGTTGTTGTCTGTGGTTTGTTTGTTTGTTGTGGGGTTTTTTTTTAGGACTTAGCAGCCAAACAGCATGAACCTTAAATTCTGAATTCTTAATACTCAGATTCTTTAATTAACGCTAACTTTTTTCACTAGGTAAATTTGTAATTGAATGTTAAAACATACTTTGATGTGTTTTCAACACACCTGCTTCATCAAACGTGCTGTTTCTCACAGGTATACTGAAGAAGAGACCAGTCCAGTGATCAATGCAGTATTCCTGTGCAATGGGAATTCCTGGGTCCAGACAGGCATGAAACACAGATCCACAGCAGTTCTTCAAAGTGAATTACTGCATTCCCAAGCTCTTCCCAAACCAGTCTGCATGAAATAGTGCCCAAGAATGAGACGCTACTCCATAGCAGGAGGTGCTCCTATACCACGGGGTATTAAAACAGCCTAAGAACCATTTCACCAGGGTTACTTATTCAGCTGAGAGAATGCTAGAAAAATTATTATAGAGAACAGTTGTCTAACATATTTAGAAAGCAAGACTGGTTTAAATGGACTGCTTCTGCAATGGAAGAAGTCTCAGAAAGAAATCTTGGACAGTTCATACAGTCAGGAAATGAGACTTTGCACTACTAGGGCTACAGTGCAATACAGTATTTTCAGGTAAAAATTGGACCCTGCTCTGCCTCAGCAGAAGAGCCCTATTATCTCAAGGACTGTGGCAACAGTATTTAAGCAGTTAAGTCTGAATCTTCTTGCATGAAGGTCAGTGTTACAGAAAATGAAAATAAATGTAATGTTTATTTCCTCTCAAGTGCAGCTGTCTCATTCATCTCAAAGATGACATATTGCTCGTATATCAGTCACCGCTTTAAAGCCCTGATTCATACAGAGAGACTAAGGAGCACATAACAGGTTATTACTTCAGCAGGTTGCTTATTTCTACAAAGCATAATACTCCTTGTAATTCTTAACTGCTTTCCCCCTCGAGGGCATACAGCATATGTCCCAGGAACTGGAACAGACTTGCTCTGAATACTGAAGAAAAATTAATGACTTGTCATTAAAAAAGGTGAGAGATAGTAGTTAAACGCTACCCTCTCCTAGCTGGTTCCTTAGAAGGACAGTAATTTTTTTAAATGTTATTTTTCTCTGTTTAATTATGTTTAGATGATATGCTTCAAACAAAAAGACTTGTCCCTGCAAACAAATTATTTTAGGCTGCTGCACATTTAGTATTATATTAGTCAGCCTGGTTGCTCTGTTAAGCACAAACTTTGATGGCTTCCCAAGCACCAGGAAACCAGTTCACTCCATTCATAATTTCTCTTTGGTACAGCAGCAGTGTGTGCCAAAGATGTGGAACTCAAAAGGGTCTGTATCACATGGAGCGGATGATGATTAAACAAACTGGGAGTGCTTAAACTGACACAAAAACCTCTCTCTCTCCCCATCCTCACAATAGTAAGTACAGTGAGCAGATTGCTAAGAGCCAAAAATCTGCATTTTTGTGAACACACAATTTCCCTGAGGCCTTGAGATTTGCATCAAAAAGTACAAAAATCTTTCACATCCTTTCCAAATTTAAGACTAGCAGGAGGAGCAGAGAACACCCTTCTAGTAGATTTGTCAGAGCACTCTGCAAAAAGCACTGCACTGTAATTCCAGCGTGGCATTTGAATACTTCTTGGCACATATAGAGCAATTAAATGACACATCTTGTGCTAGCCAGCAGACACCACCAGTACACATTAAGATACACTAGAGTAATAAGCCTCAGAGTTTATGGGGGGAGGAGCTGCTTTGTTGAAGCTGCTGACCATGACTGTAGCTCCCAACACCATACCTGAGGAAGAAAAAAAACAAAACAAAACACACTTCTGCCACTGAGGATGGCCCTAGTAACTGCAGAAATTCAAGCCTATTCAATGTGAGCTTCCCTTTGTACTGCAAAACAGCAAGACTCCAGAAGAGACTAAGGCTCCTCAGCAAAGCTCCAGTCTCCTGATGCAGGATGGGTGTGAGCATTGATCAGGGAACCCGGTCAGACCCAGTTTACTGTCTCTCATGAGGGGGTCACGGCTCCTGAAGGTGGATTCTCTGTTGCCTTATGTCATATACCCTACACAGCATGAACTGACTTGGAAATGCTTTATGCCCACTACAGTTGCAGGATATCTAACAGATGAAGAGAACTAGTTCTTAGAACCTGGCACCCATCTGACAGAAGGCTTGTGCAGCAAGTTTTGGAAGCTGCAGGTCTCCATTCACATGCATTCATACTTCAGGTCCAAGTCACTGTCAGTATCAACAAATCTACCTGGCAATAAAGCAAAAATTTTGAAATGGTTGGTCCAGTAACTGCTGGGTTTGTGGCAGATGAGATCATATCTCAGATTTTCCCCTTCTCCCAAGTAAATCTGTTTTTTTATTATCCAACTTCTATATTGCAAATATTCTGAGGTCAGGGCATTCAGTCTTTTCCCCTGACAACTGCTCCATTTAATTTATTTCATATTCTTAACCCATGTACAACACACAGATGTGCTTTGATATCACTGTTTTGTAAAACCAGCTCTTTTCTTCTACTTTTCTTACAAGTGCCCCAAACAAAACAATTTAGGCCAAGTTAAACATTTCACATGATGGCTGGGAAGGCAGGAAGGGGGAAGAAGGTTTAAAAAAAAAGTAAGATACAACCAGAGTTCTAGTTGAAAATGGACTAAGACAACAATTAAAATTATCACAGCAAATGATAAAGTTTAAAAATCCATACTATTTATTCATATCTATTTTTCGTTACTGTAGAATCACACTAATGCTTGGAATATTAAACAACTGCTGCATTAAACACCTTGGAAACATCTTTCATCTGAGCTGACTGGTATTGAAATATTTAACAGTATTTTTTTGCCATTTCAGCTCTGCTCCTTTCCACTTAACACTTCATCATAACTCTCACACTAACTTGACAGTACAACAAATCTCCATGGTGAGAAAGGCGTTTTGGGTAATCTCCAGACCTGTACATTTGTCTCTCTTACAATTCTTTGGTGCTGTATTAGGCAGGAACCGTTCCTTATCATCCCAGCAAAGAAAAAACAACGGTTGTGTGCACCCCAGCATAGGAATGCTGTGACAGTCAACCACTCCTACCCTGGCACCAGCAGAGAAGATAAACAGGGAAGCAACTGTAAGGTCACAGCACATACCCACACAGTGCATTTACTGTTAAAGAAAAAACAAACCAAACAACCGCAAGGAAACATACAGTTCAAAAATGTAGTCTTTGATGCAAATTTTTGATACAGGGGGTCTGAAGTGTTTGCTTGCTTTAAAATATGGCTTTGTTTCGGGATTAAAAACAAGGATTGTGTATTTCCCAGCTTTTTTTCTGCTTACACAGATGTACCCTTCAGCAGCACCTCTCTACCACTTACAGAAATGCAAAAACCACAGAGAAGTGTAACACTCTATACTCAAAAAAAAGACTATGATGACTTAAATCTAGGGCTAACCTGATAAACTTCTTTGGCAGGCTGGTCAGACAGCTGCTTTAGAATCTCAGATTCACCTATGCAAAAGTATCACACACAACTAGTAAGCTATAGCCTCTGGTTTCATGGTGCTGCAAAGGTACATTAAAAGCTGCCATACAAAAAGCTTATTTAAAACAAATGTGCCGAATGCAACATCTTGTCACCTCCTTTCCATATTAAATATGGTTGGTGGAAGCACCAAGACTCCAGCATATACTAAAGTTTTAAGTTGGGAAATTTATGCTACCTGTTATAGTAAGTAGAACAAATCAGGAACTTTTTTGCACTTTAAGCATCATTCTGCAGCATTTAGCCAACCAAAAAATTACTCTTCAGTATGAACTTTCTTGACTTAAAGACTTTGAGGAATTAAGATTAATGCAGCATAATGTGAAAGACTTGCAAGAGTATCAGTAAGATCAAAGTGCTGGTTTGGGTTTTTTAAAAAAATGTATTTAATACTTAAGATTTTCCCTTTAGAGTCTCAAGAAGTCAGCAGTTACAAATTTATTTCTACTTGTTTATAAGCAAACTGAAAAGAAACTTCAAATGATGTCTCCTTTATAAGCAGGTAACACAGTACAGGCCTGGCTGCAAAGTCTGTGCTGGAAAAGTAGAGCACTTCATTTCAGATTGTTATAAAAGCAACTGCTTTTTACATTGTTAGATCAACAGAGCTCTCTCACCCGAGTGCATCTTTCTCACTAGTAGGTTAGGCAGAGCACTCAAAGCCTCCAAACCTAGGTGGTGTGCTAAGCTCAAGACTGGGAAAGCAAATCAGAATGAGTCCTTTGCAGATATTCAAACAGTTGCCATAAACACAGCAAAACCTGATAAAGTGTGATAAATAACTTGACATTGGTAAAGGCTGCAATATGCTGTCAAGGAGAAGAGCCAAAACAAACCATGATCTGGCTGATGGCTCTGGTTTCACACTATCCAAAGGTATCAAAGCAAAACTGCTTAAAGACCCTGCCATGCAAGATGCTCAGTATCTCAAGTTGTATCAAGTCAGCCCAAGAAAGTCAGTACTACTTAAAATCAGATCTTATGCCATACAAAGAAAGTGCAATTGCAAGTTAACTGAGAGGCTAAGAAACAAAAGGCCCAACTGCAGCTGCATCTATTATAGAGACAAGTCTCCAAGCAATAAGAAATGATTTGAAGTTTGAATCTCTCAATTTCACTGAATGTGGACCGAGCAATTTACAAACAAGAGGTTAAATGAAAAAAGCAGATCAAAATAGCCTTTCCAATCAAGATTTTGGCTCAGGCTACAAAGGAAATGCACACTGGAAGAAACATGGGACAGCTCAACCAAGTTTAAGAATTGAAACAGAGCACTCTGGTTTAGTTTCTTCTGCATGACTGGAAGCTAGATTAAGTGCCGGAGCACTGAAGTGTAAGCAAGGCTTCTAATAATGGCAGCTTTTGTGGTCCTTTACTACAGACTCATTCCCTCTGCATGTAAAACTGTAAAGATACATCCACGTGCTGTTCAGATAAGCATTTGCCACAAACAAAGGCAAAGCCTTCAATACCGACACAGTTTTCTCATATTTAGGAAAACACAGAACACGCAGAGTGGGTTTTTGTTGGGTTTTTTTGGTTGTTAGCGGTTTTATTCCCCTTTTCGAAAGATTGAAATTGAAGAAGTGACTTTAAAACATTCATTACATTAAAAGGCAATTCCTTGTACTTAAATTGTAATTTGAAGTAACTAAACAGTCTAGAGAGACTCCAAGTAACTCAAAGAAGTACCTAGTTACATTAGAAGTTCTGGAGTTGTTTTTTTGTTTGTTTGTTTTAAACAAAGGCAAAACAAAAAAGTGAAGCATGCTTTACTTTTAAGGTAACGATTTCTCAGGACTGATTCTGCTTGTTTGGAACTTGCATCCTAACAAATGAGCCTTTTAACATACATGGTAATTCCGCATTTAATATCAAAACTTAAAAAGAAATTAACTTCCTTCCAGTTTCTAGCAATAAATGCTTATGCCCCCCGTGGGGCTCCAGCCACTTTGCGTTACTGTAACACAGCTGCTCCAAACTAAACCAGGCATTAACCTCAGCACCACCCTCCCCCTTTCTTCTAACACACACTGCACACCAAACAGGTCTTTCTGCAATACAAATTGGATGCTGCACTCCGTTACAAATAGCTTTCCAGTGGATTTATTACAGATAGGATCATCACCGTTTAAAAACAAAACCAAAACAACTCTTCCAAGTGCCACAGGAAATTTGTTCCATCATCTTCTGCTTCTCACCCTTTCAGTAAATAACTTAGATATTTTTGAAATATGTTCTTTAACATCAGGTAAAAAAAGGTGACTTTTTCTAGAAGAGCATCCACCTATTGTACTTTAAAAGTATGAAAATGACGATTTAGTGGGTTATTGATAGGACAGGAAGATACTTAGATGTAATTCAAACAACATTTTTCCTTTGTGCAAAGACCACAAGCCTTTCCTACCACTCCCCAAAGGAGCAGACGTCTATCACTTATCTTGATCACCTAAGGGGCACTAGTGATATCACTAAGTCTAAAAAACAAATTAAGTAAACATCTAGAGACTTTTAATAATGCTAATTATGAAAGAGAACAGACAGTGACAGCTCCACAGGGGCCATTTCAGTCTGCTGAGCAGATTTTATTTAGGCGCTTTTACTGGCCACCTGAGGACCAGTAGAATTTAAACACTTCCCTTCAGCTCCACCTCTTAATCATAATGGCAAACAGAAGAGGCACCAGCTCACGTACAGCTTATATTCAAACACCCCATCTAAACAGCCATTAAAGTCAATTTGCTTGCTTAAAGTACAGCATACGCACACACTTAATGTGATACTTTTATTTGCTCTTTAGTGTTTAGGTTGTTTTAATTCTCAAAACCCAACATATTTGCAAATGGGAGATGTATGCATGCATCAGTGAGTGACAGCATTTCAATTTCTGTGCATTCATGAGCAGGTGCCCTCCCTAATTTGTGCTGGCATGAAGTCCATACACCATGTGAAGGAAGAAATACACCCCTTCCTGTGGTTTGTCTGCAGCAAAGAAACCATCATACGAAACTTCCTCCTGTCCCCAGGTCCTGTTGCTTCCTCAGGTCCAGAGACCCCCTCTCACAAGGGTAAATCCTATAATTCTTAACCAGAGTAGTTGACTTCACAAACTCCACGCCCATTTACTGGCTCAAGAGTATTCACATTTGCCAAAAGTACTCGAGGTCAATGTAAGCCTGAGCAGACCTTTACAATGCAAACCACATTGTTTGCAGAAGTAAATACAACTCTGCATTTGGATTCAATGCTGTATCCAAGATCTCCCACACCTTTCTGAAACTGAAAAATCACTCCTTCAAAACAACAGATAAGCATCGCTTTAAAAAACAGCTCAAATATCTGTCTCAGATGAAAACACACCACAGAAGAATTGCTTACAGGTCTAAAGTTATTAAAAAAGAAAACAGTGTAAAAAAAGCTGAGAGCTCGTTATAGACCTTTGTAACAAAGGCTAATTACAGTGCTGTTGGAGCAGACAGCCTAGGCCAGCTGAGCTAAAGGCAGAGAGAGACACCTTTGCTCACTCTGCACCACAGGGTCACACATGTCCCTGGAAGTGACAGGAACAAGCCTTGAACACAACTCTGACTCGGGATTAAGGTTTGGTGTAAAAACAGAACTGTGGACTGAATCCAGTGTGCCACAACACAGCATATGACAACATCCTCTGTAAAAGCCACGCCCTGTTAAACAACACCTCCACAGACAGAGCATGCAAAGAAAATAAAAATGGAAATCACTTCTGTTTGCTACCTGTCATTAAAAATCAGAAATTATTTGTTTTGGGAACTGGCATGCAGTTAGGAGACTTGTTTTGCAATCATACTTTGTACATCTGGAGAATTCATCTTCTTGTCTCTTTAAAGACTTTTTAATTAAAAGGACTAAATTACGGGAATTCATTACAGAAGCACAAACAATAAAGCAATCTTTAACTTTCACTTACTATTAAGTCTTAGCAAAAAAAATACATCTCAAAGCTGTTTTCAGCTACAAGTGGCATGCAGGCTGTTTTCTAACTTACTCAAAATTGATAGGCACTATGAAGCTTAGTTCCCTCCTTTGCTAAATTTCAGCTGACAAAAATGGGACATTTGCCTGAAATCTAGGCAGCAGGACTGAACTGGTGAGACTCTGAAAAGTAGCTTATGTCTTAAAACTAATATCAAACATATACGTAGTAGATAACTGAAATTACCAATGCTAAAGCCACAGGGTATCACAGCAATAGTCTAGGTGATTAACGTTAGGCCTTGGCTTTCATAAAGAAAAGCCACACGCACTCACATTACCCTTCCTTAAGCCACATAAGAGCGGACAAGTTCTGTAATTCAGACATCCCAAGAATTGTTTTCAATTAACATGTCAGAGGTTAAGCAACTGTGTGGGAATCAAACAGCTATTCCATATTGTAAAGTTTTAACAGATCACCTTCACTTGCCTCTGTATTTTAGGACACTGTTCCTCTCTCAGCTTGGTTTCTTCGTTTGTCTGCACAATGAATTCATGCCCCTCTATCTTATTAAGCAAAACAAAGACAAGACTGCACAGACACAGGCCAGCCTATTCTGCCCTTTCCCATATTCTAGCTCAAGGAAATTACAGGCAGTAGTTTAAAAGCCAACCTATTCTCCCCCATCTGTTTGAGGTCACTATTTCATTCTGTATTACAATGTATGTGGAGCCTCAGGGGAAAAAAAAAAGTCTCTTTAAGCCCAGTCCTCCATTAAACTTCCAGACATAATTCAGTACTAGTTGAAATGCATCCTAGAATCACAGCCAGTAATCTCAATCAGGTGTCCAACAGCATGATACTAGCCACCTGAAACGACAGCTCTCACCAACACAGGAACAGCTTTAAAACATACCTCTGCAGAAGCTTATTTCAGTTCTGAGCCAGAAATATTTGTCTAGTCTTTCTGGAAATGAGCAAGACAATTCTCACTAAAAAAGCATTAGACAGTCTGGCTAGTGGTGATGAATCACCTGTCCTGGTCTCTTTCTCACAGAAATATTTGATAACAAGACCTATAGAAAACAATCATGATCTTTGTTATTCTTCTTAAGTTCATTTCACTTGCAGCAGACTGGTACTGCTATTTTCAGGCAAAAGACTAAATCAAAAGACTAACATCACTGGTTCAGCATTTCCCAAAACATCTGTGCTAAGGTCAGTCATTCCCTTGCCTTGTGCGCACTACTGCAATAACTGAACGTCTTCACAACACCAGTCTTAATGATTCTGAACGTGATACTGCAGAACAGAAAACCAACGCAAAACATTTGTCACTGTAGACCCAAGAAGGCCTCCTTAAACTAAGCACTGCGTAATACATACAGACAGTCTCTGCCTGCAGCAACTTTCAACTAACTGGAGAAGTCAAATGGAGAATAGGAGTGGAATCAAATACAGAGCTAATAAGGTCCAACTCCAGGTTGTGCTAGTGGCAAAGTCCTAGCTCACCACCTTACTGAAACAGAGCATCTCTACAGCAGTACCTTAATACTAATTTATTCATTATACTAACTTATTTACTGTAGGCTTGTGAAAAAGAGAGCCTCAGTGGCTGCTCACCGTTGTTTCTTTGTGCAGCTGTAACTTCAGGCCACGTATGCCGCCTTTGGTAGGTGTAACAATACAATTGCCAACACAGAAACAATTAAGGAGACTGTATGCATATAGCCCACTCCATGTACAGAAAAGGGAGAGAACACATTTCAGACTGCATGAGATCAGCAAAATATTTGAATCAGTTTATCTGTTGAAGCTTCTGATGTCTTGCTCCTGAGAAAGCCGACATTCTCAGTTAATAATATTTGAATTTAAAGCTCAAGATGAGAGAAGGTTCCCCCCAAGCCAAGGGGGTAAATTAAGATCTCTAGGGAACAGGAATCAAAGGAAAGCAGTCACCCAGGCATACTGTAGTTTAACACATCACATGGACAAGGCTAGCAAAAAAGTTTCGTTTTATCTGATTCAGTAGGTCATTGTGGGTACAAACTCTCCCCCTCAGAACAGAGGAATGCTTTTTGACTTGAGTGTGCGCATTTATGTGCGTTTCTAGCATTCTGGTGTTTACTTTGCTAAGGACCGGATTACTAGCCCACTAGAATTAGTCTGCCTAGTAGGTGAAGATTTCAACTCACAGAAGAGGTACATTGCTACTTCCAGAAGATTATTTACAGTGCGAGTACAGTTGCCAGACCTTAACTTCTGCCCAAATCTAGAGCTCCAAGTTTGAATCCTCTTTGCAATCCAGTCAAGAACTCTAGGCATGACTTAACACTTCATTGTTTATTGATCTGGAAGCTACTGGTCCTGCAAGACCTTTGCTGACCCACCAGGAGAAGCAGCTTTTGCCCAAGCCTGAAGACAACACAGTCTCTCTTTTCCAGAGTTTAGAAAACAGCCCCAGCACCAAACGGCTCACACCAATAGCCAGACTCACCGGCAGCTAACTCCCTTTAATGTGCCTGATAAAAACCCAGCTGCTTGCTGTTCTACACAAATATAGAGCAGCCAAGCAAAAAGGACACAGGTCTGAAGAACCATGCCTTAAAAGTAAGGCATCCTTGCTCGCTATTATCTCTGAGCCCAGCTAAGGGAGTTTAGGTGGGGAGGGTAGGATTTGTGGTGATACAGTCTCTAAAAAGTCAGTGAATGGTTTCATCATTACTTCCCCATACCTTCGCTTTAATGCAAATGGCAGGGGTATGAGTTTTACTGAAACTGTGTGAGCCACACAGATACAAATGGTTTCAGAACCATCTCTCAGTATGATTTTTCTTTAAGAGATATTTCCAACCTATTTAGAAACATGAAACAATCTGCTCAGTATTTAGTGGCCACAACTGCTGGGAATACCGGCAACAAAAATATACCCATGACCACACTGCATTTCTTCCAACAGCATTTCTCATCCATATACTCCAGATGTGGCCATAACACTCATGCAGGGACTAGCTGTGGAATGATCACCTTTTTTTTCTCTCTCCATCAACCTCAATTTTTTCATGTAAATGTAAGAATTTTTGCTAGAGAGTGCAGTATATACCGTTGGAGCAATTACTGTCATTTTTGAAGGTTAGGAAACTAGCTGACATCAAAACCAATCTGTTGGGTTTTTTTTAATAAACTATTATCAAAGTGATTTTTAATTCCTTAGAAAATCCCTAAACCCAAGGACTGACAGATGAGCAGAGGAAGCACAGCAAAGCCACTCCAAGCTTCGCCTGCCAGCCCGCCTTAGGCCTCTTCCAAAACTCTCCAGGTATGAGCATGTTCTCCAAGCACTGCAGACATCAGGACAGCTGCTCTTACACAGGCACTTCAAGTACCAGCACCCACAGGATTTAGATATTCTCTACAGCACGGCAAAGCAACAGGCCAACACCCTCATAAGTGACAGAACTAGAACAGTAACAGCTCTTGTACAGGTTGTTGCAGCTTAAAGAGTTCAAGAGTGGAGCCAAACATTGTTCAGGCTTCATTATACTCACACCTGAACTACATTCAAGCCAATTTAATTGGACCAGTAGACAAGCCTTAGTGGAACTCACACTAGCAGCACTTCAAAGTGAAGGCCGAGCCCAGGACTAGCAAAATAATTTAACCTGTGTTGCACAGACAAGCCAGAGTCAGCTTAAGGACCAAGATTCCCAACTATGTTATCAATACAAGACAGCAGACAACGTCTGGAGGTCAATTTTTTCCATACACACTGGTTACCTGTAGTATTGGGCAAAGGCTTCACCCTTTGACCAGGATGCACAACACCTGTGCCAGTGAGAAGCTGGTGAGCCTATCTTCACCAATACAGTCAGTTCCTTTCACCAACACCCTCACTGCGGTTACAGACAGCAACCTGTAATTCTCTGTACTAAACTATTCCCTACAAAACCATTTTGAATTCCAGCTTAAAAGAGAGCCAAATGTCTAAATTCAGTCATAGCAAGAAGAGACACAAAGCTCACACTGTGAGTAACGAACACATTCTGCCATGCTCAGCCCTTTTCCAAGATACGGCATCAATTCCAGAAGTTTTATGACCAGCTGTTTTTCCAGTCAACCAGTGCAGTAACAGTTATTAAATTAAATTAGTGACAGATCCCCCTGAATGCTCATGAAATCCCACAACAAAATGAGTCATATTTGACCTGGAAAAAGGCTTCGCAATTGCATTTACCTCTCCCAAGCTATGCCTGCTGAAGTACGTGTAGGAACTGATCTTTATGGCTCAAATCAAAGCCAAACACCACCAATCTCTTTGGTTCATAAGTCATTCCAAGCACAGATCCTTAGCCTAGGAGATCAGGAAAGCCCCAACACCATGGCGAACACCTGGATTCAATGCTTCTAGATTAGACCTGGCCTTGTTTTCTGAAGTACTATTATCTACATTCATGAGAAATTTGCTTTAACAAAGAGATTAGCTATACAGATATACAAGAAATATGATATTTGATACAGCCAGATCAGATAACTATATAATCTGAAATGTCAAGTAGCTTCTGAATACCAGAGTTAATTTTAGTAGCCACTTATGTCACCTCCCTCAGATACAGTTTACAGTACCAAGAATTGATGTGAATTCATGATCGCTTCCTGCCCAGTGCAGAGAGGGGTAAGTATTCTTTTATACCTACCAATGTCCTTCAATAAAGCATGAGGTGGCATTTTCCTCCTTCTAGGAGACCTGGTCTACCAAATTCAGTAACTAAGCTATAAACTTGACATGGGTCCATGAAGCGAAAGGGAATCTAAAGTCTCAAGGCCTACACTGTATTTTTAGAGCTTTTTTTTCTCTTGAGGAAGCAGTAAATCCATGTTCCTATTGCTTGTCAGGAACTTCCCACCTGAACTTCCAGCTTGCAACCAAATCTGATTGCATTTTTTTCAGTCAGTAAGACATTACCCTCATTTTTACTTAAGCTAATGTATTAATACTGCTTCAAACAATACCCACAAGCTTAACCCATTTAAAAAAAAAAAAAATCTCTAACATTCAGGAGACAAGATCTCTAACAATATTAAATATCTTGCAAAGCATCCATTTGGTTGCATGTTGAAAAAAACCTAGTAAAAGCTACTTATATCGGTTCCTAAAACACAAGAAACCCTCCGAATATCTAACCAAGATGCCAGGACAGATGCAACATTATACATGGCATCAATCACACACAGAGCTTGGTTACATCTTGTCTCCTCCCAGACCACAGAGAGTTGAAGGCTGCACACCATCACGTGAAAGGGAATCTCACACCAGCATTGAGACCTTGGATTTGCCCTAAAGATGTCATTGTGACAAGAACAAATAGTTTCTTTTATAATGTTATCAGCACAAAAAAAAAGTTATTTTATTTTAAGCTTTGTTGTAATCACACATTTTCTGGGACCAAATGCAAAGACTGATCAGCTCTCAGCTTTGTTTACATACAGGATATATAGTCTTCAGGCAGCAAGGTTCATAGTACTTGATTTCTGGACTACGACAGGAAAATCACCGCTATGCCTGCTACAGCAAGCCTCAACTCCTGTTTCCCACTGAAAACTCTGTGTCTTAACCTATTTTAGCTGTTGCTAGCTTTATTGGATTATGATTTCACAGCTCAACAGCTAGGTCAACAAGACACCAAGCAACATATCACATGATTCTGAATCACTTTTTTTCCTGACTCTGATCTCTCTTCAGGTACCCTTTAAAAAAAGGGGTCAGATTATCAGCTCCAAGACAGGTAACTCGCATGAATAAAAAGCTTTAGCATTTCAAGGATCAGACTTTCAAGACTGTAAATCTTGTAGGTGTGAGGAGAGAGGGAGAAAGACTAGTCCTGTCCCTGTCTTTAAACATGGTCCTTTTCACTTGTAGACTCCATATACATTTACACTGTTCAGCAGGCAACAGAGAAACCAAAAAACCTTCAGCCTCTAGTTATGACCAAATGGAATTTCCCCTTAGAAATCACAAGTCTCAGTAATGACATCACAGTGCATCAAAATCTCCAGCTCGCAATAGTCAAGAGACAGGTCAGCTGTCTTCAGAAATATATTGTACTCTCCTACATCGCTTCAAACCTGAGTTACATACTTTATAGCAGGCCACTGGAACTTGCACAGGTGAAACATCTGCCCCACCTGACTTTTGAAAAAGTCCCTCTCTCTTTTAGGCTTCTCTAAGCAAGTCCAGGAGCAGAGTAGTGGCAATAATATGGAACAGCAGCAGACAAGCTCTGGAAGAGAATGGCATCAAAAGACACCACCGTGTTTAAGCACTACATCTCTCCTGTATTTTGAGGACAAAACTAATACACAGTCACTTCTATATGTACAGAAAATATTAAGTATCTGGGACAAGCACAGTGACATCAACTCCTACAGTTTAGTTGTTCCATCCATTATGGCTGAGAGACATATACAGAACAGCATTTTAAATAGTCCTCCGAAGTTTCAGCGTGGTTTACACTGCACAGCATTCAAATCTGGTAAAAAGTCGTGTAAAAAACCAGTAGAACAGTTACCCCTCTCACTAAGGAGTCTAAACATACACCACGGCGTGTGTACAGAAATTCTATTTAGAGCAACTGAATTCACTCGTACGGCTTTCCAGCAGCAGCCAACATGTATCTAAGCCTGCAGAAGTGCTCAGCTGCCACCACCCTGGTTTCTGGGCAGCGCTATTCTAGCAGAGGAACATTGACAGGCAATAAAGGTGCCACCTAAGAAGCACACTATTTGTGCGAATTTGCAGTGGTTCCTTCAGTCCCGAAGCAGGAGTTGAGAACAAACAACTCTTAACACCTAAGAATATATACATGGCATAAGAAGTCTACCTCCAAGATAAGCACATATTTATTTTCCCTATTTAATAGTGTATCAATTTGAGGTTTCTATTGTAGCATTAAAGACATTGATTCATAACAATGTATTTGTTGGCAGGCTCTTTAAAAGAAGGTTACTTGTTTTAAACGCATTTTACAGTCAAAAACATTATTGCAACTTCAGCAAATGGTTCCACATACACAGCTCACAACGCTACCACAAAAGAGCCTTAGTAGTACATGTATCTCCAAATGCTATCACACCCTTCAAGCACAATTTCTTCTTTAAATAAGAAGGGGGCAGGGAAGCAGTCTCTGGCCAGAAGGTAGCTGCATTGTCATTTCATAAGGAAAGCACGGCTGAACTACTTTTATACAAATACAATTTCCTCTCCGTTTCTTGTTACAAGCTTCCTTTTGAATCACCAGTCCCTGCAGGAGCTGAAACATCGCAGCAATCAGCACAGATCAATGAGCAGAGAGCAGAAATCTCACCTGATAATAAGTCTTAATGTTTCTGACTAAGATAGTCAGGTTTTGAACCCGAAGATAGGTGTCATTATTTACATGCTTGTTGACACGTTGGTTGGTCGGCCGAGGATCTCTATTAAAAGAGGGAAAAAAAATTATTAAAGTATTACTAGTTTTACTCAGTGCTAAGACTTAGTATCTCAATAACGCACCATTAGGAAAACCCTTTAAAATTTACCCATTAAATGCACTGATATAACTATACAGGATATATATGCAAAAAATAATGATAAAATAAGCTCATTACCTTTGCACCTAATAAGTTGGAAATCTTTCTGCATGCCAAAGTAACCTACTTTAGGCTGACCCATACAGCAATTTAGGGCAGCTTCACTCCTTATTTATATTTTCCTGAATAAGAGTGCATATTTAGTGCACACTAGATCAAAGCAGTCTCTGGTAACAAGAGGTTTATCTTACTCAAATAAAGGGAAGCCTAGGAAAGACTGCCATGCTTTCCTCGGCTTTGGAGTTTTATGGCAAGAGGAGGGTGTTAACACTTAATGATCACTGTGCAAACTCCAAAACCCAGACCTACCTGAAGTGAAGGGAAAAGGGAGCACTACACATTTATTATATCCATATTGTCTAACTAGATCTTTTTAACTGTGTCACAAAAAAAACAGGTCTATTGGGCTCTAATTCTACCGGGCTTCAAGATATGAACAAAATACAAACCTAGGTAGAGATATAAGCAAAGAGGAGAAAAGCTAGTGGAAGGATTTTAGGGAAAGAAGGTTCAAGTTTGTGTTTTATTTTTAAGGAGGCAAAAATCGAAATTGTACCTGAAGAAATTTTATTTCTAAAATAAAAAACACAAGAAAAATGTTGCAAATAATTTTAATATGAATGCACGCCTTCAGATTCTCTGTAAAGCCTAGCATTGCAAAAAACGAACCTGAAAGTCTTTATCTGCCAATAGCCCAGATCAAAGCCTTGCATTTCCCCTCTAATAAAGACTCTTATCAGCAGACTCCTACACAATCCAAACACCTGCCTCCCAGAGCTCTGCTTTGGCTGTTAATTAAGCCATTCACAGCTCCTCCAGGGCCAAATATTGAACTCAGGCGTTGACAAGGAAATAAGAGGAACTGTTCCAATATTTATTTTTTAAAAATATCTGCCAAAGTTTACATAAGTATGTCAAAGAGCTTTTTCTTTTTTTTTTTTAAATCATTTTAAAATAGATGCACCATCATCCCAAAGCACCTCTCTAGCGAAAGCAGTGCTATGCATATAAATAGATGGATATTCTAGAGATGAGAGAAAACTGCCTTGGCAGAAGGTAACATCAGACACAGTATTTATGTACCAGAGTTCAAGTCAACCAAAGTACAGATGACCAAGAGTGACGCTGGTGTTAACTATCAAGACCCTACACAGCCTTTACAACAGCAAAGGACTTTGTATGATGATTTGCACTGTAATAAATCATGAAAAAAGCAAACAAAGAGAGGCAACTGTAACAAGCTTTTAAAAGAAAATCTGTAATAAGTACTCCATCTTACTGGTGCTCAGACACAGCAGCGCAGAGACCATATCCGTACCCAGTTTGACAGTACAGGTCTTCAGCAACACAGCAAGTCAGAGAAGAAATGCCACCTGGGCTTGAACTTGGAGAGTACCCTGCCTTCAGCACTCTGAGCAGATGCTGGTTCCTGACACAAGCTGGATGCTTAGCTTTTTTAGGCAAGGTCATGACAACAAACCAGGAAGCTAAAAGGGAAGAAATGCACAGTAAAGAGAAGCTGGCCAAACAGAAGGATCAGCCTACAGTTCTCATTTCCACCTGAAAGCTCATGTAGGCAGCCCTCTGCCATGCCACTGTCTGTCGGTGACCCAAGTCTCCAGCCAGGAAAAGTTTTGACTGCATAGCAGAGCAATGACTCCATGACCCTTCCCAAAACCACACAAGATGGGGCAAAAATCCAAAAAATGCACCCACCAGCTGCAGCAAAATAGAGGCCATCTCTTCAACTGCTGCGGGCAGTGTAACTGCAGGGCTTGGATGAGGTTATGACAAAGAGAAACTCCTCCTTCCAAGACACGACCTGCTGATCTTTTGGCACATTGGAGCTAGTCACGTGTTACAAGAACATAAGCAATATCTGGAGATACTCAAAACCCTCCTGGATGCAATCCTGTGCAACCTGCCCTGGGTGAACCTGCTTTAGCAGGGCCATTGGACTAGATGATCTCCAGAGGTCCCTTCCAACCCCTACCACACTGTGATTCTGTGACTGGCAAGACTGGGCCCTCAGAAGCAATTCTGGAGCTTTTATCCTATCATCTTCATTAAGATTAATTGATTGCCCCAAGAGCCCTTAATGCCACTGACCTTGAGGTCCTCTTAACCTGTAGCCAAGCTTCAGCACATAGTATCACTCTGGCAGTCATGCCTCCTCCTCCTCTTTCTCACAGAGAAAGAGGGTAAAAGCTTTTCTGAAAACAACGTAGTGCAAAAAATGAGTTTGGATTTCTGAACAAGTTGTGTAACCAACTTCGTCCAGCACCTCAGCTCGCTTCTGAGAGGACTCTTTTGCACAAGATGTGAAAGGCCAGCACAGCCTTGAACTACCACAGGGCTTACTGTCTCCACAGGGAAAGCTAAATTCCTTGTCAACAAGCAATATCCTATTTCTTCTTCATTTGTTACCATATTTTTTCTTAACCCTGGATCAGATAAGCTCAAGTACTAACTACAGCTGTCCTAGCTCCACAACCAAGAGCTTGGGAGGAGCTGCAGAAAGCTGCTCTCAGAGGCAGTGGGAGGTTCCCAAAGAAAGACAGACTTATTCTCTGTGGCCTTGCCACAGGAAATGGGGCAACACCCCAAGACTGAGAAGGCCTGAGGTTACCTGTGCTCAGGGAAGGAGCAAGCTGCCAGAAAACCCATAGCCACACATGCTTACCCATCTCAAGAGAAGTGAAAGAAAAAGGCTGAAAACCTAGAGAGATTGAGGTAATCAAAACACTACAGCCCGAACAGCCTGATCTACAACAGGGAAAAGCAGGGAGCAGAAGCTGAGTCCTCGAGGAAAAAAGCACCTGAGTAAAATTACACCATAAGAGGAAAATTCTGTGTTTAAAGACATTTTTACCCTAAAGAAAACAGAGCTGTTGGCACTACACTCTTCACATTATAGCACCTGTTTGGTTGGCGAGACTTGTTTATGAATATTTTTTACAGAAAGAAACTCTTTCCAAGGATCATATTGAAAAGTAAAAAGATTTTTTGCAACACTAACCAGGTTAAACCTGGTAATCCAAACAAATTCCTGTCTGAATGTATCTGAAAAAAAAAACAAAATACACTGAACACAACCTCAATGAGACCTTTTTTCAGTCCTTTGATATTTGGTCTTTCCCTTATACACAAATACAATGAAAATGACTTTTTTTTTCTTTTTAAGAGTAAACACTTACTCCTCAAGAACAAAACGGGTATCTAAATAAGACTGAGGCAGCATGACTGAGCTGTGACTAAGGGAGGTGCTTCGCAAACCAGTCAAAAACATCCAAGCCAAATAAACAGAAGGAAAGTCTCAAATCTCATCACATGCCCAAACATTTTAAAGAAGTCCTCTGGTATGTATGCCTTCATGACTTGTACAGGAGCACTGAGGAAAGGAAGGACCAAGAGACAGAGGCCATAAGACAAGTTCAGCAGATGTGAGGCCAGTAGCACAACTGCTTGAAGATGCAACCCCTTAAGCCACCAATTAGTAACAAAACCATTTCATTTTTTAAATTCAAAGTGACAATCCCATTTGAGCAATTTCTGACAAGTAATTTTGATGAATAAAGGGGAAGCTCACAGGCAGGGCCCAAGGGTTATGAGATGCCAGGAGAAACCAACCAGCTGCGTCCAGTGCACCCAGCATCCCATGGCCCTTTGCTCTGCAGGAACTCACTAACTGAAAACACACCCCTCTGACCAGTCTATCTCTCCCATCATCCAACTTCTTCCTCCATCATCAAGTGGGATGACACCACTAAGGCTGGCAGGGTTGCTAAATTGCCTGGAAAACAGTAGAAAAATGCACCTCTAAACGAGATTTTAAATTAAACAGATGCATATCTTTAACCTTCCGGTATTCACATCATTTGCTACCTACCACAAAAAGCGGGCACTCAGAATGTGGCTGTTCCTGTCACATGATCTAAATTAAAGAAGACAGATTGACAGTGCCACAAACCATGACAGCTGCAACTGAAATGGAAAAACCTATTACTGTGCTTTTTTATTATGTGGTTTTTATACAAGTAGTTTTATCAGTTCTATTCCTAACACACATTTATTTGCTAAACGTTTTAACAGAAAAGCAGTGCCTACTGTCAACTAAAAGAATTAGAGCACGTCAATATGAAAACACTTACGTGCTTATGTGCCTGCACATGTAAAACCACCGCACCATTTCCCAAACCAAACTTTCCATAAGAAGTTAAACAGGACAAATATTTGCTTATGCTTGTAGGTATTATGCCACAGTTGCAACCCTAACACCAAAGGCAGTTCATGCAGTGTCACCACGTGCTGTTTCATACCAGGAAGTGACACACAATCATCTGAAAAAACTTCTTTAAAATTTGTCTACAGAGAAGCTTATTAACCCAAAACATATAAATCCAACAGAAACACAGAAGCTCAGGACACAGTAGTTCCACTTTGAAGACTAACAAACTTATTCACATGCAGAGTATTCAACCAGTACTGCAAATCTGCAAAAATCAACGTGTCCTTCACGCATGATCAGGTGGGGGTATACACTCAGACAGAACACAGGAAAAGGAAACCACTCACTTACAGCAAAATGACTTGAAAAAATATTTATCTTGTCTTAAAATATAAGTGGGGAAACTAAACTCCGCCGTCTCTCCCTATTAGATCTAACTCACTAAGCAGCTAGGCACCACCACTGAGAATTAATCAGTCGTCACTTTGTTAGGGATCACCAGTAAGCAAAGGGTTCATCAGCAAAGCCCAGCAGCTGGTTACCTACTGACCATGTTGCGGCGAGAATCTGCCCAAGGCCAGGCCGGGTTACCTTCCTCCAGTCTTGCACTGTAGCTACATTTGGTGATCCTGAGCAAGCCACGCTTTATTCAGGAGTAGCATTCCTGCTCATGTCCAAAGAGGATGGAGTGAGGGCACAGTCCTATTTTCACCTCCTGTCACACAGCCAGCAGGGACCTGGCAGGCAGCAGAAGTGATAGATGTCACTTCTCTCTGGTGATACAGCTGCCTTGCTGATAAGAACCCACCACCTAAAAAGCATTGACACCATGACATCAAGCAGTCAGGATCTTTTCCACCCACTCTAAGTTGCCAGACGGCGCTTGGGCAAAATCCAACCTATTACAACAGAGACCAGAGGCTGACTGAACTCGCACAGCCCACTCATGCTTCAAACAGCTAAAGCTCTACTTTCATCCAGCAATCTCCAGTCAACAGGTATACTGGATTTCTCCACAAATCTACCTGTTTTTTTGGCCATGGATTAAAATTAAAATTTGCTTTGCTGCAAGACAAAAATGTTTTATTTTTAATAATGAAATTCCCAAGAATCAGGCTTTTGAAATCTTCACTGGAGGAAACCTGTTGATCTGCAGGGAAGTACTGCATTACACCTGGTGCTAAGATGTAAGCTCATGTGCCTGTGTCATTTGTATTCCAAGTAAGCAGGCAAGCAGCATATTTAACCTAAAAAAACCTAAAAGCAAAATAACACACAAGTGAGGAGACAGCTATCCACGCCAGGAGCCTAGCTCTTTCACTGTGCCACCCCCCTGCTCTCTGCGTGTGCATGCATCTGTGCTTGCAGGCAATCAACACTATCACAGCACGGCATGACAAATTCTAGCAGGTTTCTCAGAGGCTCTCATTAATACAATTCCAGCAGGAAGAAATTGCAAGCCAGCTGCTGAAAGTCATCTTCAGGGACCAGGACTTGAAATACTGATGATCAAGCATTTTTTTAAAAACCACATTTCTTTTTCTATTCTGAAAGCTTTGTGGGGCACAAACATGCCTTGCAAGGCTTTCCTGATTTACAGGCAAGCAGTAATTGCATTGCAATTTCTAATGGTTAAGTCAGGAAAAAGTAATGGTCACAGTCAGCACCTCTCCTGAGTGCCTTTCTTTCTAGGCTAAGATACAAAAATACAGCGGCAATCCTTCCTAAACAGTCTCGAGCTCTCAGTAGAAAGCTCTTGGTTTCAAGCTCCTTAAACACCATTAGAAGCACTACCAAAGCTGCCTAAAAAGGGGAAAAAAGCCCTGGTTGTGTAGAATGGGACAGTTTCCTACTCTTCTCTGCTGGTGCTTCCCCACTTACACTTTCTATGACACTGCTGGCAGAGACGTTTTTCTGGAAAAAAACAAATTTATTTTCCTGATGGCTTAAGTACACGTGCCGGGGCATTTCTCAGAAACGCCTGATAACCAACAAAATGCCAACTAATGTCACTGCACTCAGTCAGCCTATATGCTTACCTTCCTTATTTCACTGAGATCCTACAGTTCGCTCCTTGTCCTCAGAGCACTAAGTTGCTCCATAAACTTTGAAATATGTCTAAGGAGACATTGTTAATGGCCAATCACGAAATATTTAAGTTTGCAAACATCACCTGATAAACCTCTTCTAAAATACATCACTTAGAAGATTATCAATCATTTAAATGCCACATAACTTTAGCCTATTCAATAACAAAATTAAAGAGCAGCTAAGCATTAAGTTACATTTTTCTTGTTTTGAAATAATAAGATTCTTTCACATATTAGACAACAGCGATAGCTTAGTTAATTAAACCTGCAGCAGATTCAATTGTTGTTGTTCCTTAATAGTTTGGTTGGTCATCTCCATGCCAAACACAATGGTTATAAATCAAAATCCAATTTCCCACATCTTGGAAAACAAGTCTGGATCTGAACGCTCATACTCAAGGCTCTAATTTGCAGAAAGTTCTCTTCTAAAAGTGTAATTACTCCTTGAAAAATGCTGGAAATTATGTCTTCTCTTTACCCAGGTTTCCATCCCAGTCAACACTTTATACCAGTAGTTTGTTATCCCCAAGCGGGCTGATTGATCTGGATTCTGTTCCGAATCAGGAAGTTTCGCCAGCTTCACTATCTAAGCTCCGGTTCACAGTTTCCACTGTTAGCAATGTTAAACCGGAATAAAATTTTATTACCTTTACCGATGGAGCAGCCAGGCACCCGAAGATAACAACAATCACCAACTTGAGTGGGTGGGGCATGCATTGTCAGACTTTTTTTAAGTTACTCTTCAAGAATTTCACTTAAAGATTCTAATATGAATTCTCCATTTAAGAGCTTGGACTTGGCCCTAACATTGCAAATCACTGGTCGAGCTTCAACTCATTTCATTCACTCAAAAAAGTGCAGTGCCAAGATTGTGCGATTTCCAAAGTCTCCTCCCCCAAAAGCCAAATACTCATCTCTACAAACTCTTTTTCAGGCACATTTCAAAATATTTAAAAGCAAATACAGAGGTTACAGAAAACAGACAGGACCTGCATGCAGCCGGCCGGCAACAGGAAAGGATGTGGCTAAAAAATGTTCAAGTTCTATTATTAATTCACTTCAACCTTGTAGTACTTCCAGAGCTCGCTACTAGCTTACTTATTCATGTTTCCTCAAGACCTATGCTTACAGTGCTGCCCGAAGAAGGTAGCACTGAAGGTGTTTTCTTTCCTAAATTATCTATTTAATACTGAAGTTTACACAAGAGTAGACACACTTCAGATGAAATCCTCCCAGTAAAGCTTCACATGATGAAGTACTTTCATTTCCTTATTTGTACTGCCACAACCGCTCCCCTAAAGCGTACATGAACTAAGAAAAAGTTACTTTGAAAAACAAAAAACAGAACAGCAAAAAACGCATACCACCCAAAAACCCCTAGAAAAATGCTAAAGCAGATTTCACAGCCCTAGATTAGTTCGGGTTGTTTGGGGTTTTTTTTTCCCCCCCTTTGTTTCTGCTGCCTCCGGAAAGCAGCCGAAAGGAGAACACGCACCAGCGGCGCTCCCCGCCCGCCGGAGCCGCTGCCCGGCTGCAGAGCGGCCCCGGCCCAGGGGTC
>VZZY01022440.1:84127-138367 GCA_013400335.1 Eurystomus gularis
CCCGGGCGCCCCCTGCCGGGCGAGGGCGCTGCGGTCCGGGGCGGCTGCCTTCGCAGCCCGGTGCTGGCAGCACGGCAGCGGTGGGAAACAGCAGTGCTCTTGTTCTGAAAAGCGGAGCCGCTGGTGTGGTCTGTGCAATAACGGTTAAACCTCCCCAACACGCGTGGCGAGTGCTGCCAGGTCTCCAGCCCTCGGCTGAAGGGTGAAGAAGAGCTGAGGGCTGGGGCGGGCACGCTGAGAAAGGCTGCACCGGAGCCCGCGGCAGTGCCCGGGCCGAGCTGCCCTCCTCAGTCGCAAGCCTCAAGCTGGCCACACAAGAGCACTGCGCGTTGGGAAGGCTCTGCTGACCTGAGGAGGAACAAGACCAGGCTTGCCCTGGAGTCCTGCAGAGTTTACTCTTGGGGCTGCAGTGCAGGACGCGAGGAGGCCAGGCTGCCCGTCTTGGCAAAAGCCACACCCCGGCTCTTGGACCCCCAAACTGCATATGTTTGCTTTCTTTCTCCTCGGTAATTCTGTGTCACACCTGTCAGCCCCGGGTAGGTGTGTACGGCTTCCTCTACGTTCTCTTGAGCACTTTTATTTACCCACCTTGTGTTTCACCAAAGACGTAGCTTGTAAAACCTCACCTACCTACCACAGGTCAAGTTCTCATTTCTGGTGGTACCCAAAGCTGCTGGCTAACCACAGCAGACAAAATAAAACAAATGCCTGTGAGTATGTCCAAGAAACTTCAGGTCCAGACATGTATATGCAATTGCATTTGGAAATCGTGCTTCTTACAGTAAAGAAATGATGAAAATTTGTAGTATTTAACGTGATTTGCAACAACTTTCTTTTTATACCATTTGCACATGCCTTTTAACTAAAAACATAACTATCAAAGAAATAAGAAGCACCAGAACAACAATTTAAAGCACATACACAGGTACAACCAAAAGACACCAGGATGTTTAATGTTTCCATTATCATCATATGTATTTCTAAATCACTCTTCACGGCTGTAAAGCACTCAACTCTCAGCAACGCAGACCACAGAAGGAAATTTGTAAGCTCAAGCATTTCCAAACGTTCCTTTAGGCTGACTGTAAATGGCATGATTCACCTCCCTCAGACTGTCCCCTAGCAACGTTTACAACCATCAACAAAGCTCCACCATTCATCTGCTGTCTGAAGTGTAAGTTGCTGAGGAATGGGAATAACAGAATTCACAAGGTTACAATACAAGAGTTAAACTCATGGTAATCAGGAACGGGCTTTTTCTCCTCCTTTCCTTGGGACTGTCGTTAAGCAGCTCTCTTGTAAATATGACTCTACCTTTCATCAACCAACTTCTCAGCTATGAAGTGAGTTTACTTTAAATAAAAAGTTGTGAACAATGGGTGTCAGGAAAAAAGAAAGTAGTCAGAAGATAGCCTCGCTCCTTGCAGTATCCAATTCTGAAATTCTGTTTCCAATATTGTTCATTTTGTTTGGACAAAGGTGGTAAAGCAACCCAGTTAGAGAAATTTGAAAGAAAATAAAAAGAAACAAAGCTGTATGTGCTACCAAAACACAAACAAAAACCCAGAAGTATTTGCTTGTGTGCCTTAGATCAATCTGAATGTGGGGAGGTGAGGGGGAGATGCTGGTGGTTTACAGAGTCTCTGGGGCTGGTATCTGAAAGCAAACATTCAGGGAGAACTCCCAGAAAACCTAGCATTAACCTTTGGTACAGGGTGGGATGCTCAGTTAGTGCTGAAATTTAAGCCAGCTGTGCAGCCTGATGAGCTTAGCATAACACAGAATCTGAAATACAAGGAGAGAGAGCTGGGGCAGAATATCTCGTAAACTTCTGAGTCCATAGACAATAAATACAGAGTCAAAACCACAAGGCAAATGATAATACTGAGCAAAAGATACGGGGAGAAGATGAAGGGGCAGCAGTGGTTTATGGGTCTTTGCATGAACTTGGAAGCAAGGGAGGAGTACTCACATCCCAGGCAAACACCGAAATGATAGCATAACCTCCTCGACTCGAACTCTTCAGAGAAGCAATGAGTGCCACAGCAGCAGAGGAATGCTCATGAGCCTCAAAGAAAGGAGAACAAATTCATTTAAGTTAGACTCATAAGCTAAAGAGGCGCTGGAAACAAAGGCTGGTGGTGGTGATCTAAAGCAGGGAGCTTGGGTACAGGAGCGTGGGAGCCACATGTCCAACAGTTTGGGAAAGGTGTCATTTGAAGCAGCAGCAGAGAGGGGAAGGTGTCTTGTAGGTTTTAAAGGCATGATAGGACCTGGTCTGTTGAAAAGGCGATTACTGAAGAGGTAAGGACCAAAACAATTGTGTAAAGGCTTAAGGATATTATCCAAAAGCTTGGGTTCTCATCAAGGCACAGAACACAAGTGAGGTGATTGATTGCCATGCATGTTCCTCAGTTTCTGTCTCTTTGGCAGGAGGTAAAAGAACTACACCAGCAGCCTTAGCGGGGAATCACAGGATGAGTAGAAGAACCAATGGGACCACACTAGGGACTGTTACTGGCTCTTCTAAAGGGAAAAAGAGAAGAAAGATGTCAAATGTATCAAATGGGATATCTTTTGATTATGTTAAAGACTTAGTAAAAAAAATATTTTTAAATAATCACTGTCAATGCCTATCAGTCAGCACAGCACATGTCCTTATACAAACAGAAGGCGATTTTGAAGATCCAGTGCTTTAGGGAACTGTTCATTCTCCAGACAGATATTTTGGCATTTTAGGTATACAAGGGTGTATCAGTATCTCTACTGATGATGTCGGGGGCTAGGTAAAGGTAACAGGCAAGGCCAACCAAAGATTTTGTAAGCAGCTTTGGAAAGTACTTAGTCTGGCTAGAGTTGATAAAAGTGTAAATTCACATGCAAGGAAAACACTCCAAGGAGGACAAGTTGACAAAGCCTCGTCAGCAAGGCAGATGACTGTAGGGCTGGCACTACCACCTCAGATATCTACCAAGAGGAGAGCCATTTCTTGGAAACCTGAACAATGTGGAGAATGGGGAAATTTGTGTCGATGCTACCTGCTCAAAGAGCAGCCTGAATTTACTTCGGTGTGCAAGAGTCAGACAGATGCAGGAAGAATTTTAAGAATCTGAGGCGCTAATGAAATTAAAGACTCCAGTATTGAGGGCTTGTGACAGAAGGCACAAAACTAAGGCTGTCAGGTAACCCCCCAAAGAAGGGGTTAAGAGATAGCTGTTTTACAAGAATCTGTTAAAAATTGGTGATCAGTGCTTTATGTATCAATGTGCACTGACTTAATGTGCTGCAACACAGAAGCTTTGATTCTAGTCGAATTATGTAAAAGTTTAATCTTACTTAGGTCAAAGTGAACAGAAACTGACTTTAAATCACATGGGCGTGGCTCACTCTCTTAGGAGTGAGATTATTTTTCAATTATAGATGCTGGAGAGAATTGTTATTTGCATTGTAATACTGGTGTTTTATAGATGCTGTAGTGACTGTAAACTCACTGTAGAGCATACAAGGACTGTACTTTGGTGAGGCCTCTGTTCAAAAGCCATTCCCTTCCATGGCTATACACACCTCCTGCCTGTCCTCATACTCTGACGCAAGTCATGTAGGCATATTATCAATCAGCACAACTCAGTTCTTTGACTATTAGATGTAGTAGTAGCTGGGGTGTCCAAAATACACGGAGATCAGATCAGACACAGGTTGTAGTGATTGTATTTGCTACACTGTACATACACACTGTCATATCTGATCTACATCAGCCATCTAGCCATACTTTGCTAAAACTTTACAAAGGCTGGTAGGATACCACAAGCTGCCAGCCACATTTTTATATTAGCACTACCCTAAAACAGCCATGTTGTATTGTTACTGAAGCAGAGGAAGCCTTGATACTCAGTGGGAAGGTCTATCAACCAACTACTTATTAAGAGGTGGGCTATGTTATGATATAGTAGACTACCTTTCAAACATCTGCACAATGGCTAGAAATAGATGAGGTGGTGACGTGAGTGGTTTAGCTACTGACATCACACATCGAGCTTGCAAAGTTTCTCTGATTGCCAGGTATGGCTCTGGAGAAGGACAGGCAAGCTGAAGCTTGCTTTTACCGGTAGCTGTAGGGTAACTGTAAGGTCTCCCCAAGGATGCCAGTGAACTACAAATTCAGGTCTTGTGGAGTGAGAAGCTTTGCTGCTCTGTGAGAATTTTTGTGCCCTCAGTTATAATATGCTGAATGTGGCATCTCCTATCTTGGCTGTCTTTTAGTATCCGGATTTTGATAACCACCACAGTCTTCTGTAGCTGGCTGTTTCAGAGCTCTACAAAAGGCTTCCAAAGGGCACTCTGGCAGCCGTCTGGTTTCTTTGGCTGGTTTTTATTTATCACCAGTAGCCTGCTGATCCTCTCTGTACAGAAAAAGGAGTTAATTTTCCATAGCCTATGGAAGTTTGTCACAACACTTGCAGTACTCTGATAGGCTTCATTCCTGAAATAATTGATCCCTTTAAGAGGATCCATATATTTAGGCATGCATTTAATTTATTCCTCCTTAAAATGATGTAGTTAACAGCAGTCCTGGGTTTGAGTAACATTGCTTCACTGCAATGCTAAGTTGCAAGATGAGCGAGATTTGTACAAATCCACTGAGGCTTGTGGCACACTGAAAATGAGAGTAATTCTAGTAATCTCATTCGGGGTGATATAATCAAAATAAACACACATACAAATCTCTGCAGAATTTTTGCTGCTGTTCTGATATTTATGAGAAGAATGAAGAGACCTTTAAGTCTACTGTGAAATTGCCAGCACACGGCACAGGGGCTAGCATAATCGCCTGCCGATATGAAGGTGATTTGTCTTTTGCTGGAGATGCTGTAACCAGCCTGCTGTTCTCAGGTCTAGCTTGCAAACTTGACGCTCTAGTTATTCCTGACTTTGATAGTGACATCAGGAAAAGGTCTGTCCTATTCTTGGATATCAAAAGAAGATACAGCTGCAGTTATCAAAATGACTCACCTGGATACCAAAGACTGTCATCGTGCTTCTCTCTTACACTACTGCCATGCAAGTGGTGTCCCTGCTGTCCTGACCTCTTTGAGTCTGTCTCAGAAGGTAGAAAAGCAATACATATTTATGTACCAAAAATAAGGATACTTGGGCAAGGACTGGGGTAGAACTTGACTCGAGTTGTGCTCAGGGACAGGAGGCCGAAGTGGGTTCCCCATAAAGCCATCTGGCACGTAACCTGTCACCTAGTGCTGCAATGTTATGAGGCAGGAATGTATTTCTCCCTGGGGTTATGATCAAACATCCTTAGCAATAGGCTGCAAAAGACAGCTCATGGCTCCAAACAAACTATACAACTACCACAGCCACTTCCTTCAGGTATCACATCATCTGTTACGTAGCCACAGTCACAGACCTCTCAGCTAAAGAGTAGTCAAGATACACTTGCATGCAACATGTCATGCAATGTACTTCTTCCCTACTACAAATTTAACATCGATACCATTCAATCAGGAAAATTAAACATACTAAATGTGTGGAGTTCAGATCTTAGAGGCTTGAGTCTAGCTCAGGTCACTGGTGTCAGACACCTCACTCTACAGGAACATCTTTTGAATGTCCAAGTAAAGAGAACTCATTCACCAAACTGAGCAAGAGGACAGTCTGAAGGCCAGCTAGTTGGGTACATGAGAGGTTCCACCTGTGGTCCTGTTCACAGGTGAGGACTGTGGTTATTCTCACTGTGCTGTGCAGAACACCTGTATGGCCCTGACGGACAACTGTATCAAAAGATAAATATCACAACACAACTGGTCTAACAAAATACATAAATCTCCATACTTGGTTCCCAAGGAAGACATGCTCTAAAGGTGAAACAGTGCCTATATATTCAGATAAAAATATGGCTAGCTATATAAACACTAAGAAAATTTGAAAGGTGCTTTATAAAAAGCACACACATGAAAACTTCTGAAGACAGACAAACACTTGTATTACTCTATTACTAGCTTTGGTACTAAGTTCTCCTGCCCATGAACAACAAACATTTACATCTTCCTTGTTTCCTGCAGGAAATCTAAACCTAGATTTCTCGGTAGGTTTCCTGCAGGTAATCTAGACCTTGGAGAGGTAGAAGGTTTCTTTTCATTTTTAGGGTAAACTCAAACATGCTAAAAGCTTTGCTCTGTTGTTGGTTTTCATCAGCAGTTACTTCTTCAGTAAGTGTTGCAGCTTCCAACTCTCCTGGCTAATCTACAAAATCCCAACAGAGGGCAGCAGAGAGGTCACTGCTGTTTTGGGGGACTCCTGAAAGTGCGGGGAGCCATGGGAAGAAGATAAGCTTTTTTTTTCAGGAAAAGATGATCTAACTTAACACCATTTTCAGACATGTAAAAGGAGAAGCGGATTGGAAATGCAGGGTTTTAAAGTTCCCTCCAAATGTTCATTGTTGTTAGCCCCGACTTCTGATGTTAGCATAGCCTCCTGTGACTCCTGCTGTTCATCAGCAGCTGCTTCCAGTTACCTCCACGTCCTTAGTCACAACATTGATCAAATCCTGCCGAATGGTGAGATTAACAAATCGCACATCCCCGATCATAGTTTCTTTTGGGGATCCTTGACCATTCAACACCAATTCAGTGACAGCACAAAGGTACAGTTTTACTGTCTCTGGCCTCACCGGGAGGATGGAAGACTGTACTGAACTCTCCAACCTAACAGCATCGGCCTATCATCTCAACATCACAGCTGTCAAAAGGCCACTCAACACTGGCAGGTTTAAAATAAGCCTTACTGAGGTAGGCAAACTTTGAAAATAAAATTTCCAATATTTCAGCTGCTAAAGTGTACATCTGAAACAAGAGAAAAGACGAGCCTTGTCTGAAAACTCAGGAGCATAATGCAAGGGCTCCGGTACGCACACACTTCCAGAAGCAATGCTAATGAACAGTGGTGCCCACAACTACTGAATGTTTCAGAACCCTTGTGGAGGGGCAGCCAACATACAGTATCTTTATGCATGTCATTTAAAACTCCTCACAAACAGAGCATCAAAATCAACATTATTCAGCCCAAATAACCCCGCATCTAAATTACAGATACACATTTTATGAGCATAATTCCACTTTATACTGAGTAACTTCCAAGCCTTAACCTAAACCACAAAGAGTTGTTCACACGGAGCCACTTCAGAGAAGTTCTCAGACAGATAGATACATCTCCAGGAGATGCAACAGTGCACAGCAAGGCTACCAGCGTAGGTCTGAAATAACTGCAAATCAAAGGCTATTGCAGTAATTTGCCAGTAGCATTCCATCTGCCTTTTTAAAAAAAAATAATATCCACTGGCTTGTATTTTCTTTTTACATTGTCGATTAACGTAGCTGGCATAAAGCTGGCTACATCCGCGCCCTCCCTTTTTTCAGACCACCTTTTTCCAGCAGTCTACAGGGTTTCATTACAGTTCGGAATGGCTTTATTAATTTCAATTTATATTACAAACCCACAGGATTCACACGCTTCAATGACTGTGATTGCAACCAGAGCAGTATGAAATCGAGATAGAAGCTCAGCAGATAGCCAGCCAGCTACGAAAATACAGTCAGTTGTCTCCCTCGCATGAGTAACAGCCTTTATAAAACGTGGCTATGGTTGGAGGCAGGCATTAGAAATCCTTCCAGCGAAGGTTTTGCTGTTATCTGCAGCACGCCCACATATCCTGCCTCCTTTCTGGACTGAACTATGAGCTGTAGATACCTTCCCTTCTTCTGGACTCCAAAAAGTGAAAGCAGTAGAAGCAGGTAAAGTACATGCACATGGACAACTTACGAAACTTTAGGCAACCTTCAGTTGTTAGTAACCTTTCTTCTTTGAGCACTTGCCCGGTTTGCCACTTCGGCTGCGGGTGAGCCCAAGCAGGAACCCATCTGCTCTCCTGCTTTCACAACTTACCTGGAATGGGTCTCAATATCCTCAAGGCAGAGGAACTGCAGTACTCCTCTAGCATAGACATCATTGCTCCAGGAGGCCTCTGCAACTCTAGAATGGTTGATAAAGGTAAAGCTAAACTTCTGTGGCCACTCTGCAGATGCCAGGAAACATAACTTGGCAAGGCAACCCATGGCACTTGTGCTGGCTCATTCCCCAGTGGAGTCACAGTAGCAGGACGAGAACTGACTCTTACCAGTTACCTAATTAAACAGCTTCTGAAATTTGCAGAGATGTGAAAACATAGCCAAGACCAATCTGAACAGTTTCATCCTTGTTATGTTAAAGGATTGGGCCTACTTGACACTTAATTCCACAAGAACATGACATCTCACCTGGATGGGCTATGAGAGATGGATGCACAGTCTGATGGTGTTTACCAAGTAGGTATATTACAAGGCAGGTACATTTCAGAGGCAACTTAGTGTTTGACACACCAGCTTTCAGGTCCTTCTGCCCTCAGGACATAGGAGGCCTGTTTTTTGGTGATGTGCACTGTTATGCAGCCACCCTCTGTGTACCGTAGAGGAAAATCTGGAAATACTCCAGATTACCTGGAATAACTTCCACTGAGTAAGGCTGTGCTTCCTTGGGTGACCAGGTAGTCCATACACTTTTGTCTGGTTATCCCCAGCACACCTGGGCTCAAAGCTGGGAAGCGTACATCAGAGTAACCAGCATGAAGTCTCAACCACTGAAGGAACACAGGAGCCTGTGCTGATGATTCAAGCACGTTGTGTCTTGCCTGTACAATTCGTAAGGGTTTACCCTGTATACCCTACTCAAGGTTACAGTTAAAACGCAATTAAGAAGACCAAGCCATGTTTAACACAACATACACAGAGCTCTCTTGGGATGCGGGCAAACAGTACTAGAACTAGAGAATTAAAAAACCCATCATCCCAGAGAAAGATCTAGAATGGAACACTGTTTTGTAATGCGCTATTTTCCACCTCTCAACTCATACCCATGTTTTTTTTTATATCCATCACTTCCCACAATCCCACTATTTCCTTTTTTTCCCAAAATATATTTCAAGATTTCCATGATTACAGAAGTGAAACTCACTCGGCAAGAGCTATACCCATTGCTGTCCCCAACTCGCCTACTTCCTGACTGCTTCCAACTTCCATAAATGTATCACCTAAGTGTAGACATGTCCTGTCAGGCCAACAAGCATTTGATAATTGGGAAGACAACCATCTACAAGTTAGACAGCATTAAAAGATGTGCCGCTTAATATTCTACCAGTCCTTTACAGCTTCATAAAAACATAAAAAGTTCAAAAATACTCCTATTTCCATTATTAAGGATAGTATTTCTTCTGTTAAATGTAATGCTTCAAGTACTGATAGTCTAGAATCCACGATTCCTACAAGTATTATGAAAGTTTAGAGGAGTGCAGCACCAAGCATCACAATATCAAGCACTCAGTAGCTGAAGGAATACAAAAAACATTAACAAAAAATGTTCCTTCAACCAACTCAGAAGAATGACTTTCTGAGATACAGCCTGGAGTCCATGAAGATGACAATATGGATAAATTTGGAGAGCTTTATGCTCAAGGGAAGTTTGACAAATTGGGAAGGATCTAAATTCAGGCTCATTAAGAAAACCTGCAAAAACTCCGGATTTCCTTGTCATGATGTCTGCTCTGACACCAAAATTGCAAAAGTCAGGCTTCAGACAGGCCACTGAGTCAGCATGTGGACTCTCCTACTGCAGTGGGAGATTGCATCTAATCCCGTAGTGACCAAGTGCTCAACTCTTGCCCTCTGTGTGAAACTTATTGCTGAGAACCGCCCTGTCACAGACATTTCAAACACACTGCAGAAACTCAACCTTGGAAAGTGATTTCAAATGAGCTTTTTGAGGAAAAGATGGCTAATTCTTTTTCCCTAATGTGCACTTATTTAAATCTGAAATTACTAATATGTATTAATGAAGTAAAAGAAAAAAAGCTCTGACTTTTCTAGTTAGCACAGAATCTGCCAGGCAACGCACCATTTTCAGAAACAAAGTGCTAATCTACACCTGGGTGTGATCCGGCCTCGGATTCTCATTTCTCTTATTTCCGTTTGTATGGGATCCATTCATGTATAACGTCATGGTCGTCACAACCTCGGTGCCTTGAATGTCCAAAAGGAAATAAGCTCTCGACAATATATGTAAGAAAGGGACTCTGGTTTGCAAAGGAAATGCATAAACTCCCCTTCACAGGAAGCACTGCTGCACAATCAAAGCCATCTTCTGTAAAGGCGGTAAGGAAGCTGAAAATAACATTTAGTTTCAAATTAATAATTAATATTATTTAGATTTTTGGAAAAAGGGGAAAAAATGTAGTCATTCAGCTAGACCCAAAGTTTAATTGCTGTTTTTCAACTGAGTATTAGAATAAATTTCAAAAGATGGTATCTTTGTAAAAAGTTTATTCTACAACCATCTTTGATTCACTATAACTGGTATTCCAAAGGGAATCAGAGGTTTTAAAAAATACCACTAATGCCATTTTCCTTCAGCTTTAATTATTTCTTTTTTATTTTTGTAAGTCAAATGAGTCAATATATTGGTATTCCTAAATCATCCATCTTGCATTTTGATGAGTTAGTCTACCAGCATTGTTCTGAGTTATGAAATTTCAAAGTCTCTTTGGAATACTAATTTTGTATTTATAGGTTTCCATTTTTTATTCCATCGTATTTCCCTGAATTTTCTCTTGACAGTTGCCATGTAAAATTTAATATAAAATATTTAGTCACAAAATAGTATTGCTTTTATGCATATTGTGGTAAGATTTTTTACCCCCAATAAAAACTATACCATCTTCCATAAAATCCTAAACATATTAACTGTGATGCAGAACAAAATTACACAGGGTGAAACAGGTACCAGCACAACAGTGAGATTATATTACATCAAAAAATTTTAATGGTCCCAAATATATACTCAACAACTAAGCATACACTCAGGGGGGCAAAAAAAAATTTATGACACAGAAGTGACCACATCTAGAATTCCACTCAATCTTTAATCAAGAAGGGACAAACAAATCCCCCACCTCAAAAAAAAAAACAAACCAACAAAAACCTGCAGTTTAAAGGGCAAAGGGAACAGATTTTAAAAAAAAGAGGAAACTTTATATTCGGCCCTCCCCCGTAGCGGTTTTTAAAACCTGTTGTAGCTTGACTAAAATGTTCAGAATGTACGATTTCAAAGGCAGGTCTCTTTTAATATAAAGAAACTGCTGGCATTCTTAACTAGTGAAGAATTATGGCAAAACCCGCCTTTTCTTCAGAAGTCACGTACGTGGTCCAAGAAAGCATATTCTGATTGTAGCAACTGACCAGCCAATCCAGAGTTCCACTAACAAAACTCCTGCCCTGTTGGCTTTTTGTTTCTGTTTTGTTTTGTTTTCCATTTCCTTCCCTGAGAAAAGGGCAACATGTGGTCCAAGCTGGAGAGCTCAAAGGCGTAAGTCTTTCCCCTAAACAAAGTATTTCCCCTTCTTCTGCTCCTTTGAATTGGCACTTGATTGGCAGAAATCCATTTGTATAGGTTGATCTGTGTCTTACACAGTAATTCACAAAAGATTGCTGCTTTGCTGTGGGTTTGTTTGGTTTTTGGAAAAAATATCCTTCCCCCAACTGATAATGTACTTCAGCAGTTGCCATTATGATGACTCAAGCTTTGCCTTCTTTGACAAAGGTAAAGTTTCCTCTTTATCTTCATCTTCGTCATCTTCTTCATCATCATCAGGATAATCTACAAGCCCAACGAGGCCTCCCTACAAAGACAGACACAATTACTATAATCAAGAACACGTTTGCACATTGATACTTCACTCTTCTATTGGCAAATAATGTTTGCACAGAGTATTGCCAAAAGCACACTGATTCATGAAGTTTTGAATAAAAATAAATCCTTCGGTATGAATGAAGATTATATTGTCTGAATAATGTGTAAATGATTAAATCCGAAATGGAGCTTTACTTATCCAACTGAATAGAAATATTTCCAGTTGAAATTTAAGAAAATCCACAAATTGGCTTACTTTTGCAAAGTCTCACTGCAGCTCTATCTGTAAAGATGTAATTTTTTTTTTTTTACCAAGCATAGCTCACTGCAGAGACAAGCAATCTGGAAACACTTAGAAACAAATACAGAATATCCTTCAATTTGAATATTTGAATTGCAACACTTTTAGAACACTGCCTTCACAAAAGCTAGCTTTAATGTGTAGTAACTTTTTGTATAATATAATTGAATGAGGGGTACAGGTTACAAAATGTAAACAGCTTAGCAGCTGAAAATGAAATAATATCTAGTAATACTAAAAACCCCCTTGTATTGCAAATAACCACAAATTTTCAGATTAGGCAGCTCCGGACCCATGAAGAAGCGACATGAACTTCTAAAACTTTCTCCAAATTATGTTGCAATATCTGAAGTTTAACCAGCATTGACTACAAGGGCAGTTCCTGGTACTTTACTCGAAGATCATACTACTTACTCAAATATCTAATGACAGACATCCAAAACAGAGTATTTTAGCCAACTGCACACCAAAATACAACTTGATAAACAGTTACACACATTCTATATACGCTAGGTATACTACACATCAAATAACAGGATCAGGTAACTAATGAAAAACCCAATTTCAACACTTTCTAGTTCGTGACTGTGGCACATTAGGACAGTGTACATTTTACTCAGAGAAGGCAGCTTATTCCTGAACCCATGAATGGGTTTTCAGTGCGCTGCTTAGTCAGTGTAACCTGAACGTTTTTCTTATGCCACCACAACTTGAGTTTTTGGAGCCAATACCGTATGTGATCTGCTCCGTATGTAAAGACTGCATTTCAGATTAAAGGAATGATATTGTCTGGGAGAGAACAAGCCTCCAGCAGAAATAGAATAGACCGAACTAAATTCCAAGCCAATTCTATCCCTTTTAAAAAGCGCTTTACTAACTACTCTATTTCTTGCACAGATTAAATAAATTTGATTCCCCTTCCTCCACAGAAGGATTTAGAGGAAGTGTGCCTTAGTTCTTCCATCAGCCAAACTCTCCTCCTTCAGGTGTTTTCAACAGAAGGTAATCCAAACACAGGCTCTTAAGAACATGTTTGACTGTAAGAACAAAAGGATCTAAAACCACATTTGCCTTTACTAGAAGTCTGGTGATCAAGCAGTATGGTGGCATTAAAAAATAAGGCTGAATCAGAGTTAGTCCAAGGCTACCTGAAGTGAGACATACACTTGACCTTTCAGAAATAGCAACACTTGTTTCTATTGTTTCTTGTAGTACAAACTACACTGTACCAACACTACCTTACCTGTCCTCCTGTGCTGAGAACACACCAGTTACTCTATTTCCATGACTTGGTTTAAATAAACTTGGGTTTAGCAAAAAATCTGATAGAATCCAGCAAGGTCCTAAAATGTATTTTTAAATGCTCGTTTTGGATATTCACTGCAAGTTAACCTGACTCTTTAAAATGGGCTTTCTTCTTCTACTTCAGTATGTTCCAATCCGAAACTGTACGTTATTTCAAAAGGTTAAAAAGTTCATGCTAGGGTATTAAAAATTGTTTACATTTTGGCTTACAGCAACTACCCCTTTACAGTACAATTTCTTTCACATGTGCCAGTTATATCATTCTGAACAATATTAAAAATGGCAACAGTAGACATTCTCAATGGGGCATGGTGGAACATCTTGGAGTCTGGCAAAATCTGGCCAGTTTCTCAAGTTTGGCAAGTTTCTCAAGTATTTCTAAGACTTCAACCCATCAAATACCGCAGTGCAATTTAACAGAAGCATTGTCTGTATTTCACAGTGAAAACTGCTGCAAGCAGCAGCTAGTCCTATACTTCATACTTTAAGAGTCTCAGCATTAAAAGACCTTTTATTTCTTCTTTTTATAGACAAGTTATTGCTCCTTAAAAATGCTACAGGCCAGAAAAAAAACCACACACAACCCAGGCAGTCCATTACTGTTTAACATGTCAGAATTCACACAAACTTGAGATGCTAAAGCAAATTCCTAGTCTGTAACAATGAAGTCAACCTACGTCCATTCAAAATTACCTTAGTTGTAATAGCTGCCATCTGAGATGTGCTTTTAGAAACTGACCCTGGAGACCCAGGGGACCCCGGGGATCCAGGAGACCCTGGGGATCCAGGCAGATTACTTGCAGATGACTGGCTGGTAAGGTTAGATTTTGTACCACTGGAGAAGGAAAGCTTGAAACTTGGGCTCTGACGACCTGAAAGATTAGTTTTCAGAAGAACTTCCTTTTCTTCACTCTCTTTTACTGAAGAGAAAAAAATACACAAAAAAGAGCAAAAGTGAAGCCATTATTGAGTGAAACATTTAATTACAAGTCACTTTATTCTGTGGGAAAAGGCTTAATACTTTATGTTTAACCTGGTAAAGTGAGTCATCATAGACTTTTTGTCATACTACTATACCACCTCCCAGCTGCTGTCAGTGGCCAGGAATGAACGCTGTTATTCTACCAATCGTATCACCTGAATATTTTGAATTATAAACCTCGATAAAATACAGGAAAACTTAACTATCGGCTAAGATTGTAATTCAAATGCTTTAAGAAATCAACAACATTATTTCGTATCATTCCGCTTTTAAAGACAACAAAACTTGTTTTGAAGGGGTGGTCAACCAACTGAGTGTCACAATTTCAAAATCTATGAACATCAGAATAAATACACACAAATCCTTCATCGCAGTACATCTAAAGAGTACAAGTTACGGCTTCTGCATAAGCCATATGGCATTCTCCTTATCACTTACATTTTTTCCTTTCCATAAATTTACTGATAGGGTCCATAATATCTTCATCATTTTTAGTTTTGTCAGAAGGGGGCACCACTGCCTCTCCATCTTCCATATCATCTTCATCAGTATTAAACCACATCTCCTCCTCATCCTCCAGGGTTCTTGCATCCCTTCTGTATCTATGGTTTCTCAAAATGGAGCGCATGCTGCAGAACAGTAAATTTTAAAACTTTTTATTCAAAAAACAACTCATATTAATAATAAAAATTTTACTCTGCATTTACAGTGACAGGTTACAAATATTGTAAAACAATAAAAATGCCAGCAAATCATTCTGTAATGCAAATCTTTGTATTTTCAATGCAAATATGGTAACAAACTTTTCTTTATAAAGAATCAAATGAAGCACAACTCTGCTAATAGCACATTCAGACTACTCTACCTGTCCAAACTGCTGTAGCTTACTAACAGCACTGTTAAAAGTAATTTTAATAAATGTCACTGAAGTGCTGCATTCAGGCTTGGTTTAACAGTTTGCACTGGTACATAAAAAGTTGTAAAAAGAAGAGCTTAGAAACTATGGAGTTTTTTTCTGAAAATATAACTCGTCAGTATTTGGGGTCCAATGTGTTAAAGAAAAAAAAAAAAACAACCCAAAAGTTAACTTCAATATGACTCCAGTTTAAAACAGATACATCAAAACGACAGCTATCTCTTTCTACCACAGCCACCTGTTAGAATTTTCGGTCACTATCAGTATTTTCCATTCTTCAGAGCCCTGGATACAAAGTACTACTTCCCCCTCCCAATTTGATCTATTACTACTCTTGGTCTATCTCAGCCCCACCTTCCTTTTCTGTTTTTTTTTGTCACAGAAGCAGCATTATGGCCTTGAAGGAGAGGGACAGTGATGTGCATCCTGAAGAACAGGGGGAGAATTGGCAGAGAGGATGAAAACACTCTCTGCAATTAAATTCAAGTTCTGCTAACTGCAAAAACTGTAACTTAAGTGGCTTTCTGAATACCTTTGTGGCCCATGACAATAAGATTTTTGGCCAGGTTCCTTACAGAACTAGTCTTTGCTAAAATGTGTAAAGAGATTCTAATTTTTGCATTTTATTATTTCTGGGTTTTCTGTCACATGGACTGTGACAGGGCTTGTGCAGCCACTATACAAGATGTAGGAAGAAGGTAAAACTGGGCTGGTTGAGCTACAAACCTCTCGTGGCTCTGATTTTGTGTTAGATAAACTCATGCGGCACAACTATACACAACCACTTAGCTCACCTTAAGCCAAGAAGAGACTAACGTTTTACTTCCCATACTGGAAGGAAATTACTGAAGGAAGTGGCTGGGCGTTCTTTCCAACACAGGCATTAATGTAGGAATCATAGACTTAAACTTCACAGCTATCTAAGTGTTAAGCTTAGCTGACACAAGCCAAAATACTAATAACATCTCACCTGTGAAACGTCAGTATTCAGAACAACAGATCCTGAACATAGTCTTGAAAGTGCTTCAACATTTTAAAACGCATCTACACCCATTTTAGTTGTACAAGTGTCACATTTAAATATTGGTTAAGAAATCGTGTGGCAGAAGATAAAATAAAAGTCTGAAATTTCAAGATGTCCTAGAATGACTAATCAGGATTATTTTTTTAATGTATTTTCAAACTAATTCAAGACAACAGAACAAGAACAGGTCTTGCTAACAGTTCTTATGAGTAACTCATCTATTCACACAAGCAGTCCCTTTTATTTTAATAAAACTACACAGAAAAGGAGCATCATTTGCCAAGAATAAATGGAGTAAAAGTACTAAACTTATTTTTATACACCCTAACCTTTTAAGGTTGGGTAGCTCTGTACTAAGGAAGGGAACATTTGCTCTGGCAAACAGGAGGAGTCATTCAAATGTTACATCAGACTGGTTTTTACTCCATCAGTAAATCTAACAGCGACAAAAAAGCATTCTCTGAAAATTTCTTTGTATATTCTATTTCTCAGTCATTTTGATAGAGCTTATCTAAATATCTACTCCCACAACTAACTAAAATACAAGGAAACCTAACATGTACATTTTTGGAATGAAAGATCCACAGAATGGTAATTCACAACTGAAGCACCTTTCAAATCAAACAGGTGGAATCTGTTGTTTAAGCAAATTAATTTCAGACACTTAACACATTTCCAGCCTCATTACAAGTGTACATAAATTCTGGATACAACAACTTAGCATTATTACTGGGTGTCCAGCAACAAATATCAGCTGAAAGCTGATCAAGAGAGTTTCAAGCAACGCAACAGTAAATCACACTTTTTAATCAAGTAAATTCAATAATGCATGAGATGCAAGCAGGAGTCTAAATTATTTACATTTCCCACTATCGCAGAACACCACACCAATATTCTCAAAATTAAAGCACTAATATATTAATTAGAGCATTTAGTGCATTTTACCTATCAAGTTTTGGGTTATCTTGTCTTTCCCTTTGTTGCTCAAATCGTAGTTTCAGTCCTTTGAATGTCTGCACATAATCTACATCCTCCAGTGCCTTCCAGTAATTTTCAATTACATGAGCTGTTAATGACTTTATATCTTCCTATAGGAACAAACATACATAAAGTGACTTACTTTCATTCAAATGAATTTAGTTAACACAATATAAAAAGTAACTGAGAGATTATTGTTAAACATTCCATAGGAAGCATGATATTAATAAGCTTATGCCAAAATGATTATGCACACAAGCATAGCTAAAAATCTAGAGGTTCAAATATTTGATTAGTGAAACAGGCATAACAGCAGCAGTTTTCTAGCAACACTCTTTGAAGACACATGAACAGAACCTAAAACCCTGACAGAAAATTATACAAAGCCAATTCTAAAAAGTCTTTCCCACTGTGACTTCTGAATATTTTTTATATTGATAATGATACTTGTTGTAATCAGTCAGTTAGAAAAAATGCTTACAAGATACAGACTTAGCACTCATATAGTTTCCTTCCTCCTTGCAAATAAATTACACACGTAAAAATAATTATTCAATGCATTTGTTTAGGATGATAATGGAAATATTTTTCATCAGAAACTAGCATCAGGTTTTTCTTTTGTGACCACACAGTGCTGGTCAAGGTCCTTTACAAAAGCTTCTCAGCTGTTCTGCTATGCCAGTTTAAGGTTGTGGCTGCCCAAAGCCACTCTAGCCAGCTGAGACTCGCACAGCTCTGCATACGGCAGCAGGAACACTGCTCCTGCACGCTTTTGGGGTTTCTCAGCACTGCACAGTCCCTGGAATACGCTGCAGAATAAACTCTTGAATTACCATATACTAAGAAAAGTAAAGCATCATAAATCTTAATACACTGATTATTTTCATGTTTGGTTATGTGCTCAAAGGTCACCTCTTATTAATGGTAATGTATCAGTAATAACAAAAGCATACTTTTAAATTTGCTTTCTTTAAAAATAAACCTGGATGGAAAAGAATTGACAAAAATTATTGACCAAGAAGTATTCTGGAAATGCAACCTGGGTATCTATGTGAAAAGGAGGATAAGAAAATGAAAGATGACTAATTTCCCCATAGCACGAACCGTAGAATCAGCACCCAACCTCACAGAGCACTGAAGGATCACTGCGTAGAAGTCAGGGCCACCTATACAGATTAACTTCATAGCTTCAAAACCATTTTAAAATCAACTCTTTCACGACAATCAGGTCATCTCAGTCTTGGATTACCATGAGTCCCAACTCAAAGAGGAAAAAGGTCATCAGCACAGAAGATTTTAGGAGGTGACAAAGCCTCCTTTTCTCCTGTTGGCACCCTAGCTTGGCTCCACTTACAAGATTTACAGCCCGCACAGCATCTCATCAGAAACTGGATGCAAACAGCAGTGAGGAAACAGTACTGAGCTGACAACCAAATGGGCTTATTGTTTTAAGAGACTCCCCATGGAAGGAACTCTGTAGTGCTCCACTAATATAATCAAAAAAGACTGTTATCTCTTCTGTATATTTCCATATTCTGTGTCTTGACATTAGACAGCACAGCTAAATTTGATGGGTTTGTAGCTGTAGTTTCAAATTACACTCCTGTCCTAAGTGGCCCATCCAATCCGCACGGTGAAACTTGATCAGTGCTGCCTTTGCCAATCTGGGTACTGTGAATACACTGTGCTGTGAATGTAACTTCCAAGTCATGGTACTGTTCGATTATGAGAAAGAACGTGTACAAATGTGTAACAGTGATATAAAAGAGTTAATTTAAATACAGTATCATATGGTCCCATTATGATATCTTAATTTAGGGTACAAGCAAAAAGAAAAGTCATCTTGAACTACAAGATTAAACAATACAGTAATTATCTTCAGCATATAACAGCACTCACCACTCTGATAAATTCAAACATCTCTATTATGGCAGAGTTCATCAGATTATAACGGGAACCATTGTTTAGAAATGCTTTGACCACAGGTTCAAACAAAAAACTTTTCATTATGTAACGGTTGTAGAATTCATCCTTTAGCCCAATTATCTTTCTCTTGAAACGGAGGGCACCTGAAACAGAATTGTTGTCAAAATAATTTTTAAATTTAAAAGAAAAAATCCAGAAATTATTCAACATTAGCTAGGGCAATCTGTAATCTCAGTTCTTACACAGCATTACATTATTAGAACCAGGCAATACATCCAACTATTCACTGCTTCTCAACAGTCTTGACTATACTGCTGAAGATTACTGATCCATTTTATCATCAAGAAATCCTCTGTCATAATTCCACAAATAAACCATGTCTCTTCACTGAAGAAACAATATACTACTGTTTAACTATACCACTACTAACATAAAGGTGTATTTTCATTTTTTAAAATTACTTATGACAAAGGTAAAATATTTTCACAGTAGAAGAACTGGGAAATTTGCTTATCATTCCTATTATTCAAATGTGACTTTGATAACATTTAATTCAGTCCTATTTGATTAGGATGCAAACTATCTCACACATAGTAAAGCACATAATTAATTTACATCCAGTTTAAAGCTCTTTCTGAAACTCCGAAGCGTGTACAAGTGTGTGAATGTCCATGCATAAACAGAAAGTAGAGTATCATCTTGTGCTATACGGCAGCACATTCTGACTAGAAACTAGGTGGACATGAAAAAAGATTATTCAAGAGTCTCAGGCGATTCAGTTACAAATTTAAAAGGTACTTTTTATTGTGTGGTACCACTCCGTCAACCTTAGGCTTTGTTTTACTCTATGTGCACAATGAAACCATGTAAAAAAATCTTACTCGCCTCTAGAATTAAATCAACACTGCTTTGCTATTACTATGCTGTGCATGGCCAACAAACTGTAAGTTGGAAGAGCAGCACACTGAGGTTCTGTGCAGTTTAATGCAGTCAGATATTCTTAGCTCTTACTAAATACCTCTGATAATTTCTACCAAAAAAAAAAAATCAAAACTTATAATGGTTCTCTTAGGATATTCAATATTGGAGATAACACCTTTGCAATTCACCTCTACGTTAAGAAAAATCCATGTGCTTTTTAGAAAGAGACATCTATAAATGCAAAATTATTTACAAATACTGGCTGAAGTATCTATAAATCGGTATGCGAAACACAGAGTATAATATTAGAATTTCTGTATTCAGTCACAAATTGTCATGATCTGGGAACGGTTTTCTTCCAGCAGAATGGAGATATGTAACACTTCACATTCACAAAATACAAGTTTATTCTTTAGCTTTCAAACTTACACAATGCCAAGAAAGCGTGCTTTGAGGCCATGAGAACGAGTACCCTTCGCAGGATATCTTTGTTAATGATGTAGTTCTTTATGTGATAAGTATGATGTTCTACGCAGAAAGTTAGTAGTTCCAGTATTAATGCCAAAAGTTGGGCTGTCTGAAAATCATCTGTAATAAAACCAAAACCAAAATAATTAAACAGATCTAGGATACTGCCTTCAGAAGCTAACTTCAAACACCCTGCTGCAGTCTGGTGAGCATTTCCAAGTTCTTGTATATTCCCACAGATTGTTCAGGGAACACACTGCAGGGTGTGTAGTCTTTAAAACAGAAATTGAACAAGCTTGCTATTGACTGAGTATTTTCTATTTATGCTGATATGGCAGGAAACTCTCAAGAGATAGAAACAATTACATTTTGTCTGTCTTAAATCAGTGTTTGGAGGTTCAGAGAGTACAGAACTTAACACAAGCTGTCAGGCTTATTTAACCGAATTTCATTATGATGTCCACATGCCTGTATCATAAAGCACTGCCCTATATGCAATGCCTTGACTAAATTTGTACCAAAAATGTACCAAATATTATGCCCTTTAACAGAAGCACTATGCAAGAAATACCTCAGGCTCTTTTAATACTTTTAGGACATAACCATATCAACACATACAAAACACCACTCAAATCCTGCTTTTAAGTAGACAGATAAAAAAAATAAATACATGTTACATTTCGTCTTTTTTTTTAAAGGCAGTGCTACCTTTAAAAAATATTGCCAGATTGTTGACCATAAAAGAACACAAGTATTTTAAATAGTAAAAATCTCATTTCCAATCTATGCAGGAGCTAGTTGAGAAAAACCACATTAATTTAACTAATCCCTTGGAAATCTATGCAATAAATTAAGAAGTTTAGATAACATTTATGCACCTCTTTTTACAGCCATTTTGGATGCATTATATACTATTAATAAACAAACAGTACTGCTGCTAGTAGCCGGCAAGAACATCATTCATCACTGATCTCTGTCTCCTTACCCTGATGCAGAACCAGTACCCTCAAATCCAGCACAGTATTGTGATACGCACCTTCTCATGGGCAATTTTGCATCTTCCCTAGTAACTCCTGACCTTAAAAAACATTTCTACATGTTTACAAGCCTATGTCACTGAACAGCCTCTGAGTTACCAAAAATTATACAAATATTTTAATTTCTGCTGAAGCAAAATCTGCAGCAAGCATTGTTCACTTTTTAAATCAGGTCTCTCTGCTGAATTTTGTATTTATCAATTATTCAAATGATTAAATCATTGATCAAGATTTTACGCAGAACTATGTATCATCGTCTCAGATTCTCTTTAAGACAGAAAACATTCACCGACAGTTATTCTAATTTAAACATGGACATTCAACAGCCTTGATGCACCCAAAATCCAGAGTGGCATTACCTTTGCTAGGCTTGTCCTCTGTCGTATTGGCCAATAAAGGGGCTGTCAGAACATGCATACAATGTTTGTAGAAGAAACCCAAGAACTCCGTCTTTTCTGTTTTCTAAAGAATAAAAATATAAAAAATTATATATGTAACACGTATCACCAAATACTCTAAAAAACCAAAGGTAATTTAATTTGAAGGTATTTACTTACATTGGCAGTGGCAAGCATATTTTCTGGATCAACTAAAGTTCGAAGCAAACCCATGAGCAGCACTGCCCCTCCAAGTTCTGGGTCTGTGTCACAAATCATGTGTTCTATAATGAGGTTAATGAGTAATATATCCTAAAGGGGAATAAAAAAAAAACCCAACAAAAATTAATTCTAATGCTACTCCCTTATCTCAAATCTTGAATTATCTTCTAGAAGGGTTACCACCTGGCTAAATGGTGCTCTATCAACATTTTGTAAAATGTAAACAACTAAGACACAAAACCCCCCAAACTTAACAAATTAACTTTACATGCCAGTGACAGATTCTGGTCAGTGGTTCAATAGTGAGAAGGCAAACACCAAAGAAGAATCTTTCAAAGCAACTAAAAATGGTTCTGAAATTAACAATCTCATTTAGAATTTAGTCTGCACAGAAATACCGGAAGATAAAAAGTAGAAAGGCAGATACTTAACAGTCTCAAAATTCAACTGCTTTCCGGAAGTGTTTTAAGAGTACAAAAGTTTTAATTTGTATCCCCCTTTCGAATACAAACCAATGGCCTTATTTACACAAACATGTAACAGTGAATTTTATAATGCTATTGAACTTTACGAGGCTATTTTCACCTAAAAATAACCCAAACACATATTTGCAGAAAACAAGAATAACACATAAAAGTAGAAAACAATATTTACATTTAGGAATCTCTACACTGAAGTTGCTTGTTTAACACTGTACCCCATGAAAGAGGACAGTAATCAGATTCAAGTGACTGGAACCTTTCTTCCACCACACAAGTAACAGCACCAGCAGCTTCATGTTCTGTGGCATGTTTTTAGCAAATACAAGGAAAAACATTAACTATCTCCTCAATGCAAAGGGCAGCACAATGTTTTTTCTTCATTGAATACCACTTTGAAATACCTTTCTTACTACAAGTTGTGTGCTACAATAGATCCCAGAGGATCTCTGAGAAATTTAAACCTCTGTCAAAAAGTGTTCTTAAACACTTAGGACCATAATTCCACTTTTAATATGTGTGATAGTAAACTGAACACAGGTTTCTTACAAGTGAAAATACAGGTACACGCTAAGATCAAGTCTGAAATTTGTATTTTGCATTTTAAAGGGGCCATCATTCAAAACCATTTTGTTTTTCTTGTATGACAGCTGATGTTAACCAGAATGGTGGTTTATGGTAAGCTGGTTTACTGTACACACAACAGAGTAAGAATATGTGAATAGGTAAACACTCATCTCACCTAACTAACAGAACTTTTAAAAACACGGTAGTTCTGTGTCCTGTAACCATCATGACTATATTCCACACTTCTTCAAAACTAGGGCTCATGTCATTAATACAGTTGTAAATATATTATGGGAATTTCAGAAAACAATACACACATTTCTGGGGACTCTACTTACATCATCGTTCTGCTGTGCTTCCTGCATGACAAACTCTCGTACCATGGATGGGTTGTATTCAACCAAATATGAGAATATATCAGTGGCTGCACTTCGTACTTGTGCATCATCCATACCCTGGAAAAGTCAAGTAAAGTCAATTACGTTTCCTTAAAAGAAAAGGCTTAAATGGAATGAAAACCTGAAAGCATAGAGCTTTTAATTCCTACTTAAAAGTCATACCTAAATATTACTAAAATTATATTCTAAAACTGAATTGACTTTAATTTCTTCTTTGTACGCTTGACAACTGTTGGGCAAAATAAACTTTATGCTTTCCCCACCCTTTGATCTATTTCTCTATTCTCCTACTTAATGCGACAACAAGAAGCATGTAAAGATAGGAAAGTAGATGAGAAAACAAAAGTAGAAGAATGCCAAGGTACTTACAATGTCATATTGTAACTGGTTTTGAAGTTTTACAAGAATATTTTAAATGTTCTGAATCGCAAGCTAAGATACAATAAATGAAGCAAACACTTCAGAAAATCAAGTGAAGTTTTAAAAACAAACCTCTCTGGAGAGAAACAAAATTGTTATTGCAAATAAAATTGAACTGACTTACCAATATGACTTCTAGGGCTGGCAGTATGCCCATATTTGACAAGGTTTTGAAAAATGCATCTCTGTTTTGTGGTTGCAGCGTTTGAGAGAATGCACAAAACTCTTTCAGAAAATTTACCTGAAAACCAGAAGTAATATGTTAGTAATTAAAAAAGAGATACACCTATCACTTTGTAGTAACTGTCCCTTTCTTGTATATTTTACAGATTTCTTACCAATTCCTGTCTTTTCTCCTCATCTGTGGCTTCATCTGTTAGTTGTGCAAACAAGTCTGTCAGAAATTTTTCATCTTCCTACAAAAGCAAAACAATACCATTTGTTTACTTACAATATCAAAAGGCATCCAAGTATAATATAAAGTTCTTCTAAACCATGCCTCCTACAACTGAGAGAACATACGCTTGTGTACTGTGGTTTATCATACCAGTATCAACATTTTCATTCAATTTCCAAACAAATTAATATGACGCTTGGTTTTGAGCTTTTATGTTTAACATCACTCCATCCCCCAACACTTCATCCTCATTTACAATGTATCTTGTATTGCCTTTTAGCTGTCCTTTTCCTATTTCCTACTGCCATTCTCCATAATCCTGTCTATGACTTCTTCTCCAACATCCTTCTTGCATGCCTGCTCCCCTAAACCACACTACAATACCCCTGCTTCAACTGTTTACATACATTTAAAAACATGACCTCCCACTCGGCTCTACATACACACATATCCCTGGAATGTCACGAGACTTTGCAGCAGAACTAAATCAAGGTCACAGTGAAGGCAGAGCCATCTAGTAGCCAGCAGGAGGTGAGATTCTTTCCCTCCATGTTGTGAAAAGGGAGAGTTCCAGAAATCAAATCAAACTACCTGTTCCTATTATATACAACATTTATGGGGCACGCTGGCTGGCAGCACTCAAAAACCAATCCATTATTTTTCAGGCTGCTGTACCTTAGCCAAAACAACTGACAGCAGCCGACACATTACAGATGTGTATTCAGACTGAAAGAAGCAGCAATACTTAGCTTCCCCTAAGCTTTACAGTCCTAAAAACTAGAAGATTATTAAAACGGAAATCTCCCTCCATCCTCTCCCCAATATTATACAGCAGTAAGACAGCATTTGCCTGAAAAAAGATACTTGTACATCAGATACAAATAGACTTTTTCAAAAAGCTGCCAGAGTGACTTCTTGTGAAGTCAGTAACACCATGCACAATATTCCTCCATCTGAAAACCAGTGCTAGAAACCCAAGTTGCCTTGCTTATGTTTACACAGCATAAAGCAGAACCATGAAAGTACTTCAGATACATCCATATAAACTTTCTCACATTGCAGATTATCTAGGTACCTCATGCAGGCTCACCATGCCACCTTGCTGAGAAGGTAAGTACCTCAGTTTTGGTAGTAGACCATGTTAATGCAGATACAACACCATCACAACCCAATCCAAGATCTCTATGTGGCACTGCACAACATAGATAAACCCAAAATAGGCTGGCATGAGCTCCCACCCTACAAGGCACTTCACTACACTGTAAGGCAAACCCTGTATTTAGGACATGCCACATTTCCTCTTGTTCGATGCTGTGCTGCTAAATTGACTGTTCTAACCGTCTAGTAATAATGGAAGAGAACGATTTCTGGACACAATTTCAGGTGCTATTTCTGTGACTGCTTGAAAACCAAAAAGAGGTAGAAGAGGTCTTATTTGAAGTTTACTGAAACTCCCTCTGGAGGACCAAGAACCAGAAATGTAAAGTCTGAATTTCAGACTTCAACATTCAAACATGTTCAAAACAACTATTAAGGTCTTTGATTTCAAGAAACAACTTAAGCTGTGAGGAAGGAATACAAGGATGTTTGACTATGTGCTATCCAGCTGTCACATGGCTTGGTAAATTTTCTGTTCTGCTAGTTAACTCATTGGACACTACAGATAACATAACTAACCCACAGTAGAGATACTGACATAGCTGTTTACGGAAATAAAAAAAAAAAACCAACACAAACCCAAAAAATAAAAATAAAATCAGGTTCTTTTGAAGAACATGCAAGTTATTCTCCATGATTAGCTGTGCATTTAAGAAAAGGCTAAGTAGTTGGTTTTCATTTCCCTTTTTGCTATTTTGATCAAGATGTAAAACTCATCTCATTTATCAAAACTATTGAGAAGATGCACACTTATCTCCAACTGCAAAGTGTAACCCCTACTTCCATTCTCACCGTGAAATGAACTTTTCACCTTCAAAACACCTGACAGTAAATGCAAGTCAATACCATAGAAATATCTCAGAATCACCGAGGAAAAATAATGGATATTTCAGCACTTAAATATGTCAGAGCCATGATTAGTGTGTTTCTGCATTAAAAAGGTATGTAATATTACCCCAAGTATCAAATTAGTTTTTTAAAGCCAATATGTGGAAGGAGAGGGGGAGGAGGAGACCCTGCACTGCTGGTGATCTCACACACTCACCACAGAGCCCTGGAGACAGAGGTGTCTGGGGAAGCCGCATCTCCAGCACCACACAGTAGAACAGGTTATTGTTGATGAGAAAAACCCCAGCCCTCACCCATTTATAGAAAAACTGATTGCAATGAACATTCTAAATACAAGACCCTCTCTTTTAAACTATAATATTACTGCCGAGAGCAGAATATTCCTGAAAAGCACTACCAGAATCTATGGAAGTGCACAGTCTGAAAGCAGAGGTCACGTATTTTAGAAGTCACAAAGCACCAACACTGAATGCTGGAATTACATAAGGTTAAAGGCTTTCCTTTTTTTTTTTCCCAACTTGCAAAAATCCTCCAAAATGCATCCATGTAGAGAACACAGCACAAATGCATAATTCTTCACAGTATCTGGCCTCTTCACACACACAAGGAGGTATCAAAACTGATTTGGATGTATCGTAGAAGCTGTGAAGGTCACAACTGTTTTCCAAGAAAACAAAACTGCAAATGATAGTTTATGGGCTAACTGTAGAATTTGGCTATTTTCACCATGCACAGAAATTATTAAATATGCAATACTTAAACTATGCATATACCAAACACTAAGTATGTTCATTTATGCTTTTGCAAGATCTAAGTACATGCTCCTAGGATTTAATACTAGTCAAAGTTCATGAAGATAAAACTAAGCCAGGCCATCTACTCAGCCATTTATGACTTTTAAAAGCAAAAAAACTCACAGACAAAGTATGACCACAAAAAAATATACCATTTACATTTGTGATTCAGCTTTCCTCTCAAAAGGCACTTAAAAAAGCATTCTTCAAAAGCAGGCCTCTCTTAAATATAACCGACTTTTGGGTATCAGATACTTCATGTCTATGATTACAGAAAAATGATTTAAAACATCCCTTTCTCAAAAAAAACATCCAAGGAACTCAGTGAAATCTAAGGTGGAAAAAGAGTGTACTTTCCATCCAATTTTCCACTTCTATATTTATTTTAGGCAGAAATAATATTTCAGCCCAGAAACTGAAAGTTCCATAAAATGTTACCAGCAAACAGAGAATTGCGGCTTCAAATATACATTCCTTCCTGCTACCACACCCCAAGATTTCATAGCTCGCAACGTTTCAATCTCTGCTAGCTCAGACTGCCTTCCCATGCATGCCTTCATTTGCTATCAATAAGCTATTTCCACTTGAGACAGCGTGCTGAAACAGTGGCGGGACCCACCTCAGCACATCTGGAGTTTCTGGGCACACTGAAGATCATTCTCTACAAAGAAGAAGTTAATCTCAGAAATTATTGGCATACAAACTCCTTTCACTAAGTCAATTTCCCCAGAAAGTGGCATCCTTTGCGTCCTTCTACACTTTACTGCAAGGTAAATTTTGCTGAAAGTAATATTGAGTTATTCCTGAGCCAACTACTGCAAACCAGCAGACTGGCAGGAGATGTTCCAATTCTAATACATTTGGGCAAAACTACCAACACGCACCGACACAATTCTTCCTCCAAAACAACTACAGATAATTACGTTTACATCCACGGGGTTCTGTTAAAAATAAGTAACTATCTGTAAAACCACTTTCAAAATTAAAAACAGCCTATTGTTATATATAAATCCAGTAAACTATACAGATGTATCTAAATGCCTACAATTTTTCAGTTATTGAAAAGGGAGATAGGGACTACCAGTAATATGATTTCTGTATTTGAAAAAAGCTGATTTACCAGTACAGTAATGCCACATGATCACTGCTCTACCAGGCACATAACATACTGTGCCTTGTATTTTAACATACGTCCAATTTTCCCCTTCCACTCTCTACTTGCCTGAAAATAAAAGGCTCTGAAGTCCAAATGCACATATCAAAAGTAAGCCTAACAATATTCCATATTCTGGAAGATAAAAACACCGCAGGATCTTGCTGGCAAAAAGAACACGCCAATGAGAAAGGGGGGAGAGAACAGAAGGAAACAGTGTTTGCTCACTCTATGGCGCAGTTTTGCAAGTTTTGTTTTTTAAGAACTAGTTAATAATACAAAGGGAAAGAACTGGTGGCCTCCAGTGTGAATATTAGTATGTATTTTTTAAATTGCAAAAGAGCGTCATATAAAGCAAGAAACACCACTTACCTGTCCCACCCCCACTCTCAACACTTGGCGAACTCCATATTTCAGCAAGGTTTCTTGGTGGCTATGACATCTCAAGACTAGAACAGGCTGGACCCCAAGCAGTAAGAGCATATTAGGAGGGGCTGAAATTGGAAAAAATTGTTATATACCTCTTTCATATCTTACATACAGCGAATCAGAAAACCTGTAATAGTGCAGGTTTCCACAGCAGTTAATTCTGTAGACTGGAAATACTGGTATCATGGGTTTAATATCCACCATGATCAACAGTATCTAACTTAGTGACGTAGTTACTTAAAATGACAGATCTTGGACAATTAAATCACAAATAAACTAACCTCCATTTCTCAGGAAAGCCCATCAGTGTAAGCCTTTATATAAATGTTATGGAAAGCTAACCTTAATGAAGGAGGAGGGAGAAATACAGTTCAGAACCATAAGTGCCAAAGGTGACCTATTCTCTATTTTTGGTTTTACCACAGAATGGGCAAAAAGTTATTTACCTGCCCAAAAAAGCACATTCATGGAAGTAGGTATCTCCCATGTCTACAGAATTTATATTCTTTTGCTTTTTGTAAAAAAAGACATCCAAAACCTCTCCTAATAAGGCCAAAATTCTCAAGAATTAGCATATTCTTACCTACAGAGTTCAGTAGTTATAACTGAAAAACTGACTTAAAATGTCAGTGACCTTTAATGACCTTAAATATCCTATCTTGACACCAAACACCTTAAATAAATCACAGTGGTAACTCTGAGTAAAGTCACCTGGCCTGTCAAAAAGCATAGGGCACAGTGTCTTGTACAAATTTCTAGTCACTGTTCTGTAACTACGGTATGGCTGAGTTAATCTGATATGAGGGTCTTGTAAAGTGTCACTTCAGTTAATACTTAGCCTGACATGAAAAGGGCTCTTTAGAGCTCATCTTTCTTTAATGGTGGAGGTAACAGTTTTTCTCCTCCTTTCCTTCACAGCCAATGACAGAGAAAAGGGCAGAACATAAAACAACTCAGTTGCACACACGATAGTTGCAGTATGTCACATGGTATCAGCTGCTCAGGGAGTTTGCTTTTAGTCTGAGAAGTAACATTTCCTAAAAAGATAGCTCTTTTGTCACATCCTCAATGGTCCAGGAAAGACAACCTAAAGTCAACAGCAGAAGATTAACAACCTGTATTATACAGCAACTACGAACTTGAGATTCATCCATGGCTCCAAGAAGCTACCATGAAGCATCCCAGAAACTCTTCAACTAATGACATAAAAGAAACAGCTTCTTAAGTGCACAAGTAAAGTTAATGAGCATCAGGATCTCGTAAGATCTAAAATAATGAATGCCAGGAACTCCAATTACAGACAACTTCAAATCTTTCATGAAATAACATACACCCTCCCACCAAAGTACTGTGATACAACCAGCTACAGAAAGCCTGTGAAACCATACACTAATGGAAAAAAGACTTTGAGAATCAGTTACAGAAGTGAAAATTAACAACAACAACAAAAAAACCAAACAAAAACCCCAGTCTTTTAATTTTGTTCTCAAAACATTATTTATTCTGCTTAAGAAATGAGAAGGAACAGTATCATACATTTTATACATGGACTATGGGAATGAGAGGGTGGAGAAAGGCAAGCGAAGAATGAAACCTTAGGAGGCAGAAATCACAGAAAAGTGCAACCTGACATACTGCTCTACAAGTAAATTAATAAATAAATGCCAGGTAAGTAGGTTTAAACCTTGGTTTAGAGTTGTATTGTGAGAACCTGAAAAATCAATCATTCAATCAATCCTTAGAAATGCACTGGGCATATAATTTGTTATAGCCTCTTAATTTTCTCAAAACCAATAACTGAGCATCAATGTCAAGTATTTTCCAACAGATTCTTACTTAAACTCATGGAGTTGCCTCTCAATGCTATAGAGCTGTGTTATGAAAGGACTAGAAAATGCAGTATAGCACAGGATATATTTTCTTCCTTGTGAGCTACTACTGCTGGCTCCACAAAGCTGTAGAAAGCACTTGAACAATTTGAAATATTTCTTTAACTGTGAAAGTAACGCAATGCTAATTCTTCTGGCTCCACCACACACAGAGTATACTTTTTTTGCAACCATAGACAATAGCAACAGAAGTGAAAATAGGGCGCAAAAACCTGCAGTCATACAACAAATCAAAATCAGATCTGAGCCTCTATTTCAACTGTAAACTGCAAGTAACAAGTTTTGCAACCACACTAAACTTGGATATTCTAACATCAGTTTACCCTACAACTATTAACACAGGCTGTTAAGAGACAGAAAAAAGGAAACTAATCAGCCACTAGTCCTCGATCAAGTTACCTTGGGATTTCTGGCAAACATGCCCTTACTGATTTTGCAGGATCAGGACCCCTTTTTCCTTGTCCAGTTGCCCTTTCAAAGTTCAAGATCCCTCTCACATCCCACCGACACCATGACTCCTGAATAATTCTTCCCTTCCTCCTCCTCAAGCCAAAATATGTCATCCTCAGGACTTTGCTTTTAGCAACCCTTACAAAGAGGTCAAGCTATTTTGGAGACACTACTCATATGGAATACCGAAGTTGAGATCCCTTTCTCAAACTGGCCACTCCAAAATGGTTAAGGCCTTCTGACTGTTTCAGATATGTATTTGTGACTTTATCAAGGACACTCAAACAGACATGAAGAATTTGGTTCAGTTGGGCATAAGCCGGAGTCTAGTACTACTGAAGATGCCACAGATGTTCCAGCGGGCCTCCAGTGACTGCTCCAGTAAGTGATGGTCTGTCCACAAGGCACGCGCCTCAGCTGCGAGGTCTGGGCGATGTCTTGCATGTCTGGCTGCTTATCAAATACGCCATGGGTGGACATGACAGATTAAAGCTCCAAGGGAGTTGATTAAATAACACCAGTATTCTGATCAACTGAGTGTGCTGGATGAAAAGTCAGGAGGGACCTAGTGTTGATAGTGACTTGCAAAGGAATTTTCACTCTCCTCTGCTGTGTTTTCCATGAAATTAAACAGGGTGTGTTCTGAGACTAATTGAACATAAATATGATTAAGTCAATCAGTAGCACCTAGCACATTGTTCATTTCTCCAGATGAGACAGCCCCTCCAAAGACAGTGGTTATCCATTTATTAGATGTCAGAAGAATCAGGACAATGATAAATAACTTGAATAAACCAAAATACATGTGCTGTTAACACTTTGCTGAGTTAGCTGAAAGCTTTAGGAAACTCCTGTTACAGAAATTTGCCACCCATTTCTACACAGTTCAGGAAGTTCAAGGGCTGGTCCAGAATACTTAAGACATGTAGATAAGATACCTAAAGCATCATATAATCTCATTACATTTGCAGTAAGACATACGTCATGGAAAACTGGTAATTCCAAGCAGTATTATTTAGGGAATTATAAGACAAACCAAGAAAACATTCAAGCACCTAAGGCAATGTTGCAGTCTGAACCTGTACTTTCCAAACAACCAATTTAATTTACTTCAAAATTAGAACAGTTGTATCCTAACAGGAGATTGTATTTGTGAAATTTAGGCAAAGTAATTTGATTTTTTTTTTATCATGGTAGCATTATCCTTAACTGTAGTGCCTTAAACGTCCCAAATACAGAAAAAAACCCCTAACAAAAATCAAAATTGTTCAAAATGAAACATTACTATTCATTCCAAACAACCTAATTCAGGATGCTCCATTTAAATCAGTTACAGAAATTCTAGTCCAAAATCTGAAATCTAAGAACATACATTTAACAGCTCAGTACTCAAATCCATACCTTTTATGTCATACTTCAAAACAACTTTCAGAATCACAGAAGGTTCCACTGAAGCACCTCAATATATCCAAGAAAAATCAACCAACTTGCTCTGCCCAAGTACAAATAAAGACTGTGAAATTCTGAAACTTACCTGTAACATACCAACTATTTCCACTTTATTAAAAAAGATGAAAGAATGAAGTGTTGATAGCATATTTTCCTCAAAAACTGAGGGAGTGGGTAGGACCATATCTTGAATATACTGTACTCTGTATGTCTGATGTATTTTTTGCTTCAGCTCTGGATCAGATATAGGAATCACCTCTTTAAATTTTGCTGTTTTAGTCAGAAATTCCCTGTGTTTCCGTGACTGTGATAAAGATGGATCATATTCTAGGCATCCAATTACGTCCATTATACATTCCTCGGAAAACATGACTTCAAAAAGTGCAGTTCTGTTCAAAAGGAAAATTCCCTTGATAATTTCATATAAATGGTGCAGTCCTTCAATGTTCTCCAAGTCTTCGCACACATGAAAAATTTCTAAGAGCTTCTTAATATAGCCCTCATTTTCCAACGCTAGTGCGAGTTTTTCACGACGTAATGGTGAAGGCAGTGAAGATGCCACAAGTTCTGCAATTTCTTCTAGTCGACTTAATTCACACGATGGCAGTTCTAGACCTGGTGATGACATATCATCAAAACGTTCTTCCTCTGATTCATCGACAAGGTCCTGAGTAATATCGACAGAAGGGTCTTTGCCTTGAACCTACAAAGTAAGATGTGTTTAAAAAAGCAGTTTAATATTTAGTGCTACTTGAACACTTTTTTAAAAATACCATTTCAAATATCACACATTTTTTCTTTGTATGGCCAAAGTAGAAGCACAAATATAAGTCTGACATTGCGTAGAGCTGGTTTGGAAAATAAGAGATAATGAAGACTTCTTCAAACAGAAGGCTTCATAAAATTACTTTTACATTAGATATTTAATTCTATTTATTTTCTATAAAAAAGGAGGAAGAATAAAGAAAAAAAGCTACATTTTCTGAGTACTTCAAATAAGAAAAGAAATTAATAATTACTAGTATGGATGACAACTTTTTAATACACTACTGAATAAAGCTATTTGTTTCCAGTCTTTATTCTCTGCAGATAAGTTTTCAAATGCAGATCAGTATTACATTATTGCAATGATAGCTTTGAACATTTATCTATAGGCTATTTAACTGCTCTTGACGCTTTTCAAAGCTTCTGCTGCCTCAGAGGAGAGAGACCAGTCTTGTTAATTTAATTGTTGTGTTAAGTTCTAGAGAGCTGCAAGTCAAAATCTGTTACTGTGCACTTTCTAAATACTCAACAGAGGTATGGAATCCCCTCTTAAGAACAGAAAGCCCCAAACCAATATTCACAAATGAATAGAGGAAATCTGGAGCTGTCAGAAAAAAAACAGCACAGGACCTGCAAAGATCTCTCTTAGAGATACAACAAGGAAACTATGGAAAGGATGAACTAGCAAAAAAATAAAGACAAATTCTTGGACACCTGAGTGTTTTGGCTTTAATGATACCTTAATTGTAGTATCTGCTTGGACTCTGATGTGTCAAGTCCAGAAAGGCACCACTGTGTAGAACAGTAGAAGGTACTTTCTGTTTAATCTTGAAAATCGGAAGAAAAAAAAAAAAATCTGGGAGAAATAATTCTTCATGGATAGCAGCAAGCCTACACTTAGATTAAAATCCAGAATGCTGTTCAAACCCGCAGGCTGTCCTGCTTGTACATCAGCTGCCACTTCCAGCGTAAGTGTCATCAAAGTTTTCCTTTTAGAAGAAGCTTTAATGACTGAGGAAGCTTAAGATCTTTAAAGTACACTAGACACAAATACAATAGCATAGCCTCAAAACAGGATGTAAAGGCATCGGTTTCTTACAAAAATATTAGATCTTCTCATGAGGCTGAGGAAGCCGGCTTCTTATCTGGGTGTTTCCCAAGAACTCAATTTCCTCTTTCCACCATTTTGTTTGTCCTCAATTTTTGGTCCTTTGACTGCTAAGGCTTCTGGAAATGTTTCTGTACTTATTTACATAACTTTATTTATTTCTGTAAGTGGTAAACTGTTGAAAAGGCTCATTCCTTAAAAAAAGGAATTATCTATATACATACAATTACACAACTTGATCTCTTTTGCTTTATTTCTGAAATCAGTGAGAACAAACTCCAAAAGACAGAGCTAGATGTTTGTTAAGAACAGGAAGAGCACAGAGAGAGAGAATTAGACTAATTTAGAGAAATCCCACCTACTGTAGCATTGAAATGAAGAAAAGTTGTAATGCTTGGAATAGAATTAAAAACCCTAACAAGTACTGACAAATTGAACTAGCATCAGTGAATGTACTGACTAAACTCTTTTGGGTACTGGTCAACAGTGAATACCTGACCAGATGTTATCCAGAAAAAATACTGATTCAGTGACTATACAGCAGTCCAGTTGTATATGGTAAAACATAATGAGTTAATATATTAATATAAATATATGCATGCTACATATAAATTGTTTGATTTCTTTAAACTGTAACAATTATAGCTTTGAGGTGATAATATAGGGACAGAGCTATCTCTTACTTCAACTATCAAACTTTCATACCCTGACAGTCAACAGAAGCATACTGTCACATTTAGATAGAAAAAAAAATACGTTAAGAAACTCAGTATTCCCCTCACTTGAAACAGAATAATGAGATCAGAGAAAGAGAAGAAAGAGAAATGTAGAAAGAAAAATGTGAATAAGACATGGTTAAATCCATGAGAAATACATTATAAAATTCACAAAGAGTTCACACAAGTTCTCTCTGCAAGGAGACTTTGGACAGATAACCTTTTCCCTTCCGGCCAACTTGGAAAAAGTTATTACGAAATTAATCATTCTGAAACATTTTAAGCACTCATTTTGAGCTAAACTCCCTTGGGCAAAAATAGAACTAAGAAGTTAGCGAAGTAAAAAAACCTGAAAGCGCTCTAAAAAAATACCCCAAACATAGTAAGTTAACATCAAATTTCTGGAGGAAGGAGAAAGTTTTCAAACTCAAAAATGCAAAATCTGGGGGAGGTGACCAAGACGATAGTTTTACTTTCTATCTACTGTGGTCAGATTCACCTCTTGGAACAGTCTAAAAATTGTGAACACAAACATTAAGATGATTTAGGTTGTCTCAAACTTACATTTATCAAACTTACCTGACATATTTTTTCCCATATTTCATCACATCCTGCTTTTTCTTGAAAGCTAAGTGCCAAATCATAATTTTCAGCCTCAGACCACACAATCAAGGTATCCTTTAAAGAGAGGAAGAGTATTTTCAGGTAACGTATTTCAGACTTTACAAACCTGAATAGTGTTTACAGCATACAATTTTAAAATAAAAACAGCTTGACACCTAATTATGACAGGACAGTATTACAATACAAATGTAATCATCATACTTTGTAATATTTTTATACCTTCTGAGATTCTTACGATTAAAAACATTTCTGCATAAACAAGAAAGTTCAAAAAAAATACTGAAAGTTTTAGTTCTCAATTCATGTGACCATAATACTGTATATCTAAAACCAGTTGATCTAGGACATGCACTTCTACCTCAATGCATTCTCTGATAAAATATGGTAACAAAAGCAACAGGTTTGGGGTTTGTTGTTTCGTTTTTTAAATCTGCTTCAATTGTAGTAAATAAAACTGCACAACTTTTGTAGGATCCAAGTTACAATAATTTTCTTCATCTTTATAGACCTCAGAAGACACTGTGCTAAATGCCTACAAACTTTAAACAAGAACAGAAACCTGAATATGCACAGAGTTAACTGCCTGTGTAGGTATGCACACCTGTTACATTGAACACACACCATATTTACTCATTCCAAACTACAATTCTGAAAGGATGTTTTGCCCTAGATTTCTAGAAGTTAGTCGAAACTGTGCTTAGCTATGTTTACTACCCAGACACTTAAACTCTCATCTGCTTACTAGAATAGTTCAAGAGTTTATCAGAGCCCTCATTTTGCAAGCGAAAACAATATATGGAAGTGGAAGCTGATGCTGCAAACAGCAATATCACACACTGATACGGTACTTGATGCAGTAGTTTACAGACAGTCTGCCAAATAACTGTTAGAATTAACAAAAAATAACAAAACAGAGAAGAAAACATAATCTGCATTATTTAGATATTGAATCAAGTTTTATTTTAAAAGTCTTTTGTCTTCCTGTAACAGCTAACCGAAATATAGCCAGAATAAATATATCAGGCCCATGAAACTGCATTATTTCAGTGAAGTGCTAAAACATGCATTGACTCACTAGGACAAGAGACATAAGAATTCTTCTACTTATATTTCAATGAGAACCATAAAACCGAGTATTTTTGCTTCATTAAGTATACATTTTGCTTATAGTAATTATTCCTAATGGAATTAATTTTAAGTATTTGAAAAAGCACTATAAGTTGCCAGATATTTATAAAGTTTAACAAAGTTTATTAATTAGGCTTAATTTATTCCAAATATTAAAATTAATACCAAAGATGAAGAGAAATCTTAGCTTTTGATATGCGCTTTCTGGAAAACTCCTTAATCTAAACTACACTCTAAACAGCACCATCAGCTAGCTCTATTACGACTCCGTCAAGCAATACAATATAATCAATTTGCCATTACCAGAGCAGCTATACTGCTTCAGAGGCACTAATGGCTTTACCTTGCAAATGGCAAATAGTTTACCTTTTCCTTTTCCAAAGGGTTGAGGAAGAGGTGGTACACAGAAGAAAGGGATTTAGGAAGACCACCTCCAAAATACAAAAGGAAGAAGAAAGTCACAATTAATAGCTTATTCTCTACAAGACAGGTCACGGTGCAAATACTCTGGTAATAACAGATTGACAGCAGCTAGTACTGCTGACTCCTACAGAGTAAGAAAAGTAACAGTTTACAAAAATTTAGGAAGTGCAGGTCCAGAAGAAAAGACTTTTTTTTTGTACCATCTCTTAAAACCAGTATATACCTTACTGCAGTATTCATTATATGTATCAGGTTCAAAATCTAATACATCAATCTCTGCAATTAGTATTTATACTGCAGTAATTTCCTACTCAGCTTTCCATTGAGTACAACTTACTTCATTTTTAAATAAACCAACAATCCTAACACTAAATCTTATGTAGACCCTAGCAGAGACTGCAACATTCCTATCTAATTACATTTCCATTTAAGTGAAAACTGTTAGACTTCTGAGCAAGCCATTTCCAGAAGATCAAAACGTATTTTCTTCTCTTTTATAAAGAGTGTGATTAACAAATAAGGAAATGGCTAAAAGAACACAAATAAGGACAACGTTATTTGCATTAACTTTTGCAAGCTGCATAAACAAAAGCTCTACATCTCTGAACAAAATCCAGCACTGGACCAAGACAGGTCTGTCTGTCTGTCTGTCTGCTTCCTCTGGGGAGAGGAGGGATGAAGGGAGAAAGGCAGGCGGAGGACAGTGAAAAGGGAAGACACAAAGGTAAAGCTGCTTTTGCAAACTACAGTTACGGATGTACAGAAGTGTATCTGGCCATAGTATAGTAATTGTTCTTGTTAAACAAGATCATCTGCTATCACATGGAAGTTCAGACAGTATTTTTTCACCTCTACATATCCTGATTATATTTTTTAATTGCTTCTTCTTTGGAAAGCAAAAGAACTGCTGAAAGAAATTATTTGAGCAGCAGAACAATAATTGTCAAGTTCGGGTCACTAATATTAGAAAAGTATTTCCCATTTGTCAACATTAACAACTTCAAATTATTAGTTATCTGTTGTCTTATCACACAAGGATTTCATATTATAAATTAGTATCAGTGCCTCAATGGAATACATCAGTTGCTACTCTCCAGATCTTTAGTAAGAGAGCATTTGTTTGTACATCCTTTCCTGCCTCAAAGGGCTTTTAAAAAGAGAACATGAAATGAAGTGAGAAAAGTGCTTCACTCTGTTACATTATACACAGTTCAGTCAAAGTTTAAATTCACTGTTCAATGCAGACAGTTATGAATGCAATTCATCTTCTTAATCCTACAAAGCTTAAAATCATCAAAAAGAAGAGCAGTACAAGACTTGTACACGTAGGGAGAAATGACTGAAGGAAATTATAGATGCAGTTAAAAGACAAAAAAACACCATGAACAGAAGTCTGATTTCTGCTTTATTTAAAAAACTCTTCCTGTGTGATCTGAAATCTCCCCGGTGTAATCTGAATCTACTAACTCCTTGATCTCCCAGCTATGGAGTAGGACTATCTGTTGCTTCAAAATGCCAAATGCTACTTCCTGCAACTTCAAAATGCAATTGAAATTTCTTTAAAAGTGCCTCTTCCATTCCAAGAGAAAACAGGAGTCTGCTTAGTAATAGCAGCTACTGGTTAGAGAGATAAGGAGACAAGTCTTCAACATTACACTCTATTAGCACAAAATCTTTTATCTTATATGATTCATAAACCATTTCTGGCTCAGCTTGAACCGAAACACATTTTTTTTTGCATTACACACAAAATATTAGCCTCTAGACAAGGAACTGGATGGGATGACTAAAATAAACATGAAAAATTTGTCCTTATCTAGCTTGTTGTTAAAGACAACTAAAATGTGAAACTGCAGTATTAAATCATAGCTATATTGTATGAACTAACACGGACAAATGTATCACTGAAGGCTTTTATACTGAGTGCTCTGCAAGAATCCAAGCATTCTAGCTCCTCACATTTTTCAAGATACATTAGAGTTCTTGGAAAGAGCTTTTTTAAACAGGGTGATAATCAGGAAACTACTGATGTAGAGTTCAGGATCTTATTCCAAGTTTGAAAATAATTTGCTGCTTCATAAAGAATATTTTGACAATAGTGCCAGTTGGATGTGTCATCACTACCTTAGCCCATATAAAATTTGCTGCCTCTAAAACTGTTTCTGTAAATCTGTTTTCTTTCATACTACTGTTCATTATGACTGCTCAAATATAATCAGGAATTCTTAATCTTAAGCAAAAATTCTCAGTATGGCCTCTTTTTAGAGGACCTATGTATTTAACATCCCCATAAAGAGGTTTTTATTTCTACAAACAGAGATTAACTTTTTGCACTCATCCTTATAAAGATATAGCCCAAGGCAAAACTTCTTCAGAATGCAATCTGGGATTTCTCTGCTGCTTGCCTCGCTGTTGGCTATATTATGTCCACGTAGAGCAAGTTCTGGTTAGTTAGAGGTTTTCAAGGAAGCACTACTGTGTGCTACAGCTTTATTTGAGACTCCAGTCCTAGAAGCTAACTTTCAAAAATACGATTGCAAGAGTTTAAGCCAGGAAACACTGGCACTTGTACTTAGATAGACAGGGCTTAGTTCCTACGATATGATTTCTTCTCACTTCCTGAAATTACTTTGAAAAGGCTTACTTTCATTAACAGAAAGGTTGTGGAATACACACAATCAGTCTCAAGTTCTTGTGATAACATTGACCAAAAGTCACATTTTTATTAGGCAACAAATCAGTTTTATTTAACCATTAGCAAGTTGATTCGCAGATATGCTGTACAGCATTCATACAGTCTCCAAAACAAGCCCTGGGATTTCATAATGAAGAATTTCAAAGCAACTAGTACTCAGGATTTGATTCTGCTGTAAAACTGACTTAAAATTTCTTTTTTAATGTGGCAAAATTAGGAAAACTGTTACTGTTGGACAACGCCCTCTCACTTGTGTTCATGTCCAGAGAGAATACTAGTCTTCTCTGTAGCTCCAAAGTATTCTCTTGGCACTCCAATGTGATTTAGGCTACTCTCAAGAAGTAGCAGTTCTCCCAGATTAGATGGGTCTTTCATAAATTCTTCTTTTTATGACAGAAAGCAAAGTTAGTCTCTTCCTACTGCCCTCAAATGATTTAGGTCTATGACACCTTCCTGGCCTCCATGGGAAGTTCGATACAGGAAGGTTGTTTCTCCCCCTCCTGGACTGCCGGATTCCTAGTCTTCCTTATTTAAGCCCCCACATTGCTGACAGTTACAGACACTTCCCTGGACATGCTGAGCCACCTTTCAGCATAGAATCATAGAATCGTTTAGGTTGGGAAAGATCTGAGTCCAGCTGTTAGCATCTTGCTAGCTAAATAATAAGCTAGCATGTATAGTTTCATAAGCAGTGCTCTGCTTATGAAATAAACTACTGGCACCACCCAGACTTTTAAAGTTAAAAATAGGTAGATAGATACAGTTGTTGTGGTAGGTTGTAACAGAATCTTCAGACTAAAAAAACCCACCCCAGTAATGAATTATAAAGTTTCAATTCTGCATTTGGTTTTGGGTATTTGTTCAAGAAGCACCTGGATATGTTAACAAGTTATCCCCAAAACTGGAACAACATATCAAAGGCACACTCAGTCTTTTGGCAAAATGTATTCTATTAGTTTCTATGAAAGCTCAACAATCATACACAGCTTTTCAGTTGCAATTTCATAGCTGCATTCCCATGAATCACAGGAAATAAAATCAGTTTATTAGTTCTATAACAGAACCTTGACTCACTGGCCTAGTGACCATACCCAGGAACAGCAGAAAAATTAGATTTTACAGGAAAACAAGCATGAAGGTAAAGGAACACGTGGTGATTCAAAGTGGATGAATCAATCCAACCCAAAAGAAAGAGCAGTCACTCCCCTGGTTTCTCCTCTCACCCCACAAAAACACACACTTTTCCCTACTATCTAATGTACAATAGACACAAATTTTATTTAAATAGTTTCACTGTTGGCTTGCTTGTCCTGACAGCAGGGGTAGGATGTTCATCTTCTCTGAAGCATTCTGCCAGTGCCTTTTTGAGTCTTTTCAAGAATCAGCTTTGTTATTAATAAGCCTGCTCTCCATCACTGAAGGGTAGCCACTTTCAAGCTACACAGCTAGTAGAAGGTACTCTGGATGAGTTTAAGCTTTGTATGCTTGTGAGGAACTGAAAAATAGACTGCAAATACAGAGGACACAAGACACTGAAGTTTGTAGTGCAGAGGCAAGACTCTGTAGCTGGAATCTGTAAGCAACTCAAATCTTCCTTGTTTCAGCCACAAAAAGGGATGCAATACATACTTCATCACTGGCCTACAGTATGTACATGGATGTAACTAAAGTTGAGGACATAAGTCTTTACTGTTCTACTGCTAAAGCATTGCCAAAGTATACTGAAAGTATACTGAAAAGTATATACCACAGTCCACACCCGTATCTGCTTTCTGCCTATATAAATGCTACACATACAGATTTTATTTCTTCTTTAACGTCGCACAGAAAGAGGTGTGTTGTCCTAAAATACTAGTGCAATTATTCATTTTCTGAGTAAGGATCACTTGTTTAAGAACAGTACCTGTCACTAGCATTCTCAAATTGTGTAATCTTAATGCTTTTAAAAAAAACAAACCAAACCACATAAAAAAACAGAGCTGTAAACCTACTTCACTAGGACATTACAATTAAAATGTTATCTACCTTTACTAGTATATTAAGAAAACACTCAACAATAGAAGAAAAAAACATAAGTATTCCATGTGTCGTCCAGCAACCCATACTATAATTAAATTCTACTTACTAAACATTTGCTTTTAAGCTGTGTGCTACTACTTACCCATAATTAAATCCAGTATATTCTGTACCAAAGTTGTAGGACCATTTTTACAACATTTTAAAATAAGAATACCAATAAAACATAACCTATAGCTCTAAACAAGAATACAAGTCAGGAGGCCAAGTGGCTGTACTCATGCGTATTTTGCTTTTTCAGAAGAAATCTTCTGCCTACAAATCCTACCTTAACATAAGAAATATCAGTCCTTTTTCTGAGCCACAGGACATTAGTTTCTTAAGCTGTTTTCTTTCTAGCTTGTTTTCCTCATATGGATTCCTTTCTTCTAGCTATAGTGTAAGTGATCATGAGTTTGCCAGAAATGCATGGTGCAGAGCATCCAAAGACTTCCACTGGTAGCATTCTGCTACAGAATCATATACACAGACACACCTTTCTTTTTGAACGCACAGCAGAAAACGACTCTTCATTGTGATAGAAAGACTAGTTTATCTGACTAGTGAAAAGGTAATTAGACGACTGTCTATGTGTTTCATGCTTTAAGGATTTTCAAACCTCTAGATGGCAAGTAAGTCAGGGAAGACTGAGGACAAGATCGTGCAAACTTGAAATTTCTCGGGACTGTGCTGATGTATGAAAAACGAGTCCTCGAGCAGGTCTCAAGATCAGCCAAGTATCTTCCCTCTCAAAAGGGAAAAGCAGACAGCTCTTACCTACCACCAAACAGATGACACTTATGTGCACATAGAGACCTGACTCATCCACAATGAAGGGCAGTCACTGCTTTCAGTCCTAAGCCCCAAGACAATTTGACAAAATTTTATTTGAAGCTCAGGTTCACAGGATATGGTTTCTGTTGGTTTGCTGTGGGTTTTTTGTCATTTCCACAGATGTTTTACATGCCAAGAGAACAGAAGCAGCAAGGCAAACTTGTATTCAGGTCTTCACACTGTAATAGCTATCACTGACATATGTATATGTATATGCTGAGATTGCATAATTTGTGATATCAACAATTGCTGAGACAATTTGTTTCATACCAGCACTAACAGTACAGCAGAGATAGAAGGTTCTTTCACCAGTGAAAGAACTTCACTGTTTATCACAAAGGTATCTACAGGCTTGTTCAAGAACCCAAAGCAATAGGCATAGCAAGTTTCCCCAAGACCTTTACTACCACACATCTCTCCTTCCTTACAACGACAAATTGTATGTTAGTTGGTCCAATAAAAGATTGTTTCTTCTTACAAGCCTAGAAGACAAAAGTCTGAACTCATCCACATACTCCACTAGATAGCCACATGCTCCACACAAGCCACATGCTAAGTATGCCACAGTAAAAGCAGGTCTGATGTACTGCTCTGTACACCTTTAAAAGGGAATGGAGGTTCATTCTCACTACAAAATTTCTGAGATAAAGGGCTGGTAAGCCCATAACACTGGAAAGTTACTTTGAACTTAAGTCTTATGTTTCCAGTAGATTTTTCTCGAAATTGAGTGCAACTGACAACTGTAGGCAAACTCCAAAATGTTTTATCTCAGCCTGCAATTTCACTAGTAGCTGAGGTGACCTAAGTGACATTCTGCAGCCAAAAAGGAACCATCTCACTCCCTCTTCCAACCCACAGTTCCACAAACAGATCTCGTGTGAGGTGGCTTGAAACTTCTGCTGACTTAGAGAGTTACCAGTTTTTTAAGAGGGATCTGGGGTACCAAGTTGATTTTCTTGTGGTTTAATGAGTTTAGGCAGCTCAGAGTTCTATGAGCAGAGCTGGAAAGAAGCAACTCCTCCTTTCAGCTATCAAGCTCCAAGTTTAGCTCATATGGAATCAGGTTTAAACTCTGAACTTGCCTTTCACTAAAGGAAAGGATAAGTAGGCCTCTCCTGAAAGACAAAGTGCTTAACATAAGCACCAAGAGAGATTTGGTATTTCTAAGGCTCAGAGGGGAGCCCTACATTCAACCTATTATCAAATAATGCTTTACTTAAATAGTATGAATGATCCACCTATAAATACAAATTTTTGTCTACGCAGCATTTGAAAGTTTTAACAAAACTTTTCCTTCTCCGCCACAGAAAATGTACAGAGTGGTTCCAACAGAGCTGATTCATGTTTAATTGCTGTATTTTTCTAACCATGTTTTGGCCATCACCAGTATTGATTTGTGCAGTGCTAGATTACAATACATGTCTGACCCAGAGCAGCAATGTGGACAGATAGGAAATGCTGTTGCACTGATAGGCACGTGGTGGTTTGCACTGATCTTACAATTTCATGCCTACTTTATGTAGACGTCATGTTTGATCTGGCATAAAGCCTACTGATACAAAGCTTGCCCCTCAATGCTTTTCGAACAGATTTGAACCAGCAAAGCAAGTTTACACTAGATCAGCACTTTATGCCATAGAGCTGTGAAATATTCCATGTCATTTTAGGACTCCTAAAGCTTGAGTTACTGCATCACAGAACCATGACCTCAAGCTAGTCAGGATTACAACTTCGAGTTAGCTTGCTTAGCATTTTTGCTGGTCTTATCCTTTCTTACTCCCTGCAATTGATTCTCCACCCCACACCAGCCTTATCAGTTGTTCAGTACAGACCATTTATATGGTGCATGATGAATTACACCAAGGGGCAGATGTGGGTTAAATTTTCCATGGAAGGATATTTTAAACCCAGACTGGTTCTTCCCATTGAGTTCTACATAAAATCCTACAAACAGCTGCAGTTGCACAAACACTGGGACTGTCTATGAGCAGAACTACACTATGCCTGTGCTTATAATAAACTATGAAAGCTGAAGACTGAAAAATGTTTTAATACTTTAACTGTATCTGATGAATTTTAGCAGGTCTGAGCTGACCAGACAGACAAGAAAATACAACGTGGTTCAGCATTTCTAAACCTCTAAGGGTAATTCTCAGCATCCATGAGATAAGAACAGCAAACAGCGTAAGGCCTACAGTTCACTTCTCACCCATCTCAGCAGCATTCTTTAGAGGCTCACAACTTATGGTTTAAATAATTGAAGCAAGGTGCAAACTAGAGGCAAGAAGCTGCTTTTATGTATACAGAATTCTCTGAAGCAGTAGTAGCCCATATCCATCTTCCAAGTAAAAGCCAAACAAAATTAAACATGCAAATAGCTTTAAAGCCTTCTAGTCTTCTTTTAAATAAAATACATTGAAAGTTGTAGTATCTGAAATATTAAAAAAAGCCAGATGACACTAAGTTTCAGATACTATAATCCTTAGGAACCTCACTTATTTTGTGATTTTCACAACTATGCTTTGCCAATCTCTCCCAGTCTGCATAAAACAGACTGCAAATTATCTATAACTTCACCAAAAATGCAGAGAAATAACACCCATACCATCAAATGCACAAAAATGTTGAGAACTACTTGTGTCCTATTTTTCATAGAAGAACATACAATATAACTTGCAATAGAGGCAAAAAATTACTGTATTGCTGAAGTTAAAGAACCTGCCTTTAAAGGTGAGGAAAAAAAAAAAGAGTTTACCTGTTGCTTCTGGTACGCAGTGTTTGGGTTAATTTTGGACTCCAAAAGAAGAGAGCCTAGGGAAAAAAAGAAAATTTACACTTTTTTATGTATGTACTAAAATTTCAATCTCAACATGAATTTTCTGATCATTCTTTCCTCAAGGAGGCATTAACACCTTTGCTCCCAACAATAAGCCTGTTAAACTCATATTCTACAGCTTTTATATTTACCCTCACAAATATTGTTCACATAGTACAGAATAGTGAAGAGTGTTTTAGGGACTGGATTTTTAACCCCTTTCTTATCCTGAGTAATGACTTTTCCATGCAAAATTCTAGAGATGGTAAAGTCTGCAAAAAATTGGCATACAAGAAGCATCGTAACTGCATTCCATAGATTACCTGCAGTTGTTCTGGACAAAGCTTGATAATCACGTGGTATTTGTTCTTAAAATTTAGCTAAAACACATCAGTTTGCTGGAAGACATATCTATAAACTAATGCTTACAGCAGCAGCCGTTGTGACTGCCAATACCAAAAAACTTCAGATAAACTCTGGAACAATGGACTCACAGCGGTTTATACTGATTTTAAGACATAGAACAGCAATTCTATTCTCACATCTGTGTTTTCTTGCCCTCCCTTTTGCATAAGCATTATTGTTAATACATGTCACATTTAAATGGTTCAGAGGGTTGATTTAAGTGGAAACAACCCTTAAAACTGCTTTTATTTTTGGTCCAATCACTCTCCTCCTCTGCCTAGCTGGTCAGCTGCACAAATCTTAAATTTACATATTTAAGCCATATCTTAAATTTACATACCTGCAGATATGTATGGTCACTCAACATACATTAATTAGTACTGATAAATTAACTTGCATGGTCAGTCTTGTAATTAAAACATAAGGCTGCAAGGACCACTTTAAAGAAGCACTCCTCAATTCATTTAACCACTTAACTTTTTTTTTTTTTAAGTCCAGACTTTAAGAAAAGCCTCAAATTCTCAGTTTCACAGCTATAGTTAAGGCAGTCTCATATTCCTATTACTAGAATATTTGCCAAATACCTTCATGAAATCTACACTAAAAGAAAATTAAAATGATTCAACCATCTCAAGTATGGAAGTCTTAAGAACCTGAAAAGAAGACAAGAAAAATTACTTGGATTTGAAAAAGATACTTGGAATTGAATTTGCGCTTCCAAATCCCACAGTAGAATCAACAAAGACTAGCTAGTTTTCACTATCTAAAGAGTATACCAATTATAAAATCCACAGCAAAAAATATCCCAAACCAGTGTTTGTTTACTAAGTATCACCATCCTCAAATCTCATAGGCTACATTTACCATAAAAAACCCCACACTCCTTTCCTGAAGAATTGCTACTTACTAATAGAAGATCATAGAAACACAGAATCATTTGGGTTGGAAGACATCTCCAAAGATCAAATAGTCCAACCCCCGTGCAGTGAGCAGGGACATCTTCAACTAGATCAGGTTGCTCAGAGCCCTGTCCAGCCTGACCATGAATGTTTCCAGAGATGGGGCATCTACCAGCTCTCTAGGCAACCTGTGCCAATGTTACACCACCCTCACTTAAAAAAATTTCTCATCTAGTCTGAATCTCCCCCTCTTTTAGTTTAAAACCATCACCCCCTGTACTATTACAACAGGCCCTACTGAAAAGTTTGTCCACATCTTTCTTACAGGTCCCCTTCAAGTATTGAAAGGTCACAATAAGGTCTCTCCAGAGCCTTCTCTTCTCCAGGCTGAACAACTCCAACTCTCTCATCCTGTCCTCACAGCACAGATGTTGCAGCCCCCTGATCATTTTTGTGGCCCTCCTCTGGGCTCGCTCCAACAGGTCCATGTCTTTCCCAGGCTGAGTACTCCAGAGCTGGATGCAGTACTCCACGTGGGACAGGAAAGGTTATTACTTCAATATTTCAAGTTATTACTTCAGATTTACAAAGGATTTTTATATTCATTAGCTCACTATGTATGTGATAATCAGATACAAGTAGCTTTTTTTAAAATTAAAGTAATTTACCTATGATGGCTGCTTCTTCCTAAGTCTGTTACTCTACAGGAAGCAGCCTTCGCTAATGAAGCTGGCTTGAGAAGCTATGGCCCTGTGTCAACTGCTCTTGCAGTAAGAGCTGTTTACAAACTAAGATACAATCCAACAACAAAATTGAACTAAATAGCCTTCAAGGGACAACAAGACACAACAACAAAAAGCAACCTCCCACCAGGATCACATATGCCACCCTTCTTTTTTAAGGGTTTTTCCAGTTTTCTAAGCCACATCAGCTCTGATAACAAAGCAGTTTATTTCCTTAAATGTGACAGCATAACTAAAGTATTTCATGTCAACCTTACTTTCAGTTTCAAAGCCTCAGCTTCAACTACATGAAGTTTTAGAACATTATTTTGTGCTATTAACTTGGTTGACTAACTTCTAGAAAGTCTCTACTGCGTAGCAAACATGAATTAGAATCTCGTGAGAATTAAAAGCAATTAACAATTTCGACATTGTATTTTAACTGCTGAACACAGATTTACAGACATGGAAATAGTGTAACTAGCAGAATATCATGCATAACTTGAACACCATGTTTTACAAAAAAAAACCAACAACTTGAAGACAATTGAATGCAGACATTTCATCTTCCAGGTTAGAAGCAGACACTAGAGAACAACCTCTTCACGAGACTTACCACAAAAGAGCATTTCTTCTTCTCTACTAAACCTGAAGCTTGCAGGAAAGACAAATCAACCCTTAAAAGGCTTAACTTGCTTCTCATTAACACATGATTCAACTTACTCCTCACCATTCCAGACAACAAGAAGAAAAATACAAATTTGGAGATACAAGCATATTGAAGTGTAAACTGTGTTCTATAACCTAAAACTGCCCCAAATCCATCCTTCTGCAGAATTTGATGCTCCATTTGTGCAATCTGTTTCCTAAAAAGGGTTCAAAGACTCAGCATCTGTGACTATTCTACTAGCTAGTTCAGTGAGTTTATTTTAATACAGGGAGTTTTACAGGATCAGGTCCCTCCCAGGCAGGAGGCAGCCTTAGGTCTCTGTTACTTGCTTCTGGGAAGGAGGCAACAGTAACAGATGTCCGCAACACAAATATATTCTTTAGAGAAAGACCTTACCAGAATTTAACATAGAGCAAATAAAGTCCTTCCCCGTCCAAAGTCAGTATCAGTATTGATTCCTAAATGCAGTTCAAGATGCTTACTCTCACATTTGTCATTAGCAATTACTTTCTTTGCAGGTATTCTTCTCTTGATACTATCCTAGAATATGTCAGGACTCTCCAGTTTACTTTATAAAAATACACCAACAAGATTTTTATCTTCGCTGACCCAACAACTCTATTCAAAGTTAGGTAAAACCCAAAAACTCACCTAAATACAAGCTATGGTTTTAATAAAACTCCCCAAAATTAAGTAGCTCTAGTTATTTTCTAAATTATAGACTTGAATGAATTTGTAAAGGTAACTGCAAAACACTGGTGCCAGAAAGTAACATCTGAAACCACCTCTTAAGAAGAAAACATTGATTTGCAGAATTCTGTTATTTGCCACTGTAATGCCATATAGCACAGCTGGGGTTTTTTGTTAGGATAATAACACCGCTCTGCACTGTGAAAGGAAATGTGTGCATAGGGAAAGACTTGCACAAAAGAGTATGCACAGATGTACAATGCTACTTTCAAAGACATTTAGACAACTTCGAATATCACAATCCAAGAGTCTCAAAAAAACCAATCTGCAAACTTGTTTACATTTATGCATATGGAGGAGATCTGCTAATATACAAAACTTCTGCTCTCCCATCAAACTGTTATGTGGATCCTTCCTCCAGAGCAGAAAAGGTACAGTGTCAATCATTACTCCTCACCAATATAAACACATTTATGTTTAAATGAAAATTCCCATTCAAGTGCTGTTTTTTGCCACACGCACACAGAAGTTTAAGTTCTGCTGCTACTGAATCACAGAAAGCAATCCACAGAAACTTCAGAAACAGCTCAAACCAAGGCCCAAGGACATGCACAGCACTCGCAAGAGAGTATTCCTCAGTCTGAACAGATTTCTGAAGGGTAAAACCCAAACAACTAAGGAGAGAGAAGCAGGAGAAAAGAAACAACAAAGAAAAAAAATTCCCCCCACTCCCCATATTTTTTCATTTTCACCCAAGGTTAAGTACACTACCACAAAATTTTGTGTTGTTTCCCTAAAAATAAATAAATAAAATTCATCCCTTGAGTATGAGCAAGGTAAAGCAAACTTAAGATAAATTTTGGTTAAGTCTTCTGCCAATATTATGGGCTTACTGGTACGTAGTCTAAAGAAACAGTAAGGATGTGCATGCCAACCCTGTGGGAAAAATCATTAACATACAGAATTCAGAAGTGGCAAACTACAACTTCTGAATAAAAGTGATTAGATAGTTCCTAAAAGAAAACTGGCAAATCTGGCCTCCAATGGGGCAGTTCATTTTGGCTTGTCAGAAGGTTTAATTACAGGACTAGTAAGCTTTAATTAGAAGTATAAGCCTTCAAATTAACACAAGTTAGTTGAACAGAAAAGTTTATTTTAGAGATCACTTCAGTCATCTGGGCTCAGAATAAAAAAAAAAGTGATCTGAACTCATGCAGTGAAAATCTAGAAGCACACAGACATGTTAAGCATGAGGCAGTCCACAGCAACCTAAAATACCATGTGAGAAACAAGCAGGAAATCAAAGGCTTCTGATTATATGCAGAAACTCACATGGAAAGTGATCATCTGTAAGAAGAGTTCACTATTGCTCTACTGCAATTCAAGTAGAACACACTGAAACTAGGAGTCACTCAGAGAAACTTTTCGGGGTTTTAAGTTAAAAAGTTAACAGTTATTTAAGTGTAAAAAAATCCCCAAGCAATTCCCTGCTTCAAATCATAATATATCCAATCTGAGAGCAGCTTATGATATTTCTGTACCATAACAGATTACTCCAAATTACCTGCAATGACTTTTAAGTTTAGAGCCCAGAAACATCAGACATCTCAGAGAGCAAACAAAAATCACTCATCTGCTCAACTCGAGAAAAAACCCCACTCCTATAGATAAAAAAAAATATACATTTTTATTCAATTCTTACTGCTCCAACTCCAGAGGACAGCTTACCTTGGACTTGGTGTACTGACTGTAGCTCCCTTATCTGAACACTCAGACCAAGCCATAACATCTGAACCACCTGTAAAGCAACTATGGACCTACACCAAGTCAGAGCTGCACAATCAAGAGACTGAACAATGTGCTAGCCCACATGGTCAGCCAAGTGAACCTTTGGTAGTTCCGCTGGTGCTCTGTGCGTAGCTGAACTGGCCCTTTAACAGGAGTGGGAATTACCCCCACACAGCAGGAACTACTGCTAACATCCCCACGACCTCCCCCACTCAGGAAATGGAGCCCTCAACTTCAGGCAAATCCCGAGGTTTTCAGTCAGCTTCCTGGAGTAAGTCAGTAAGGACCTGCCAGCATGCACAGGATGAATCTCAGCCTAAACGCGAAGAAAAGCTGGTTTAGAAAAGGAGGAAGGAAGAAGTTTCATTGTGGAAAGAGGAGGAGCTGACAAAGAAAGACAATGCAAGAACGCAATGAAAACATGGAGGCAAATTGTGTATAGGACAGGTTCCTAGTACTTGCATGGCTTTGATAACTAGTTAAAAAAAAAACCAACAAAAACCAGTCAACTACTTCATGTAAGTAAAAAAGTACAGGAGGGAGCACATAAATTGCATAGTGCCTAAAACCTAACTCTGACATTACCTTTTCTCAAATAATTTGCCCACATGTAAGTGAGCAGATTTGCCTTCAAAATTAGCCCACAAAGAGCTGACACTTGGAGTAAACAAAATATAAATCAAATTTTGAGGTGTTTACACGAGCATGTTAGAAAAACTAGCCTATTAATAGAGCGCACATTTACCCACGACTGATACTACCTACTAAATTAAGAACTTAAGCCCTGTATATTATTCAATACTCTTGAAGTACACATATGTTATTTGAGAGAGCTCTACTGTGTGTATCCTGTTAAATATATTGCTGTGTATTGGCTGCCATCAGTAAGTTTGAGGCAGTTCTGCTTTGATTGGAGTATCTCAGCTATGCAACACAAAGTAATGACTTCATCCTTGTTTTGGGGTCACTTCTACCAATTCGGGTTTTCCGTCTTACAGATGTTCATTTACAATAGGCTGGCAACAGCAGTCCAATTCAGGTTCTAACCAGTCTTAAGCATACATATCTCACTGGAAGTCAATAAAGGGATTTTAGTTGGAATGGGCTATTTCTTCACAAGCAGGTTAAGAACTGCAGTTATTTTGCTTTCTTTTCTAAAGAGAATAAAAAGAAAAAAATAGGAAAATTAGTGTATGCTTATCAGAAGCTCAATTAGCAAAATCCTCCTCAGATGGAAGTTTGATTTCTCTGTATCAGTTGATGATCATTGCAGTAGAGATTATTGTACTGTTTGAGAAAGTTCTGACAAATTGTAAGAATTAATGACTCTCAAGCTGTTTTTCGTCCTAGCTCCTACAACAAAAAAGCCAAGTAAAGAAAATTACGAGGCCTGTTGACAAGTCACTAAATCCAGTAGCTATTTATCTAATGAAGCAGTAAGTCATGCACTGACAGACTTTCTTAGCAAAATGGTACATGCTAGATACACCAAAGTATCATTTTAAAATCTCTCTAATCATAGAAGTTATGAACTCACTTAACCCAATAATCATGGCTAGCCAAAACATGTAGCTACAGGGGTAGGTAGTACTACTCAACCCAAACTATTGTCATATGTTGTCAGAAAATGTGAAGGAAGTTGATAATGCACGGTTTTAAATTTATTTACAGGAAGATCTAGAACTACCGAAGGACTGAAAACTACCATTCCATTAAAAAAATAATTTCTGAAAATGCTGTTCTGCCCACTGCATTATCTTTACTACTATAACAACTGTATTTTGATATGTGATGATAGGTTTTGGAATGTCTTATATAATTCTTGCCACCAAAGAAGGGGGATGGGAGCAGGGGGTGAAAGGTATTAGCCATCCAATGACTTCTTAAAAATTTATACTACAAAACATCATCCAAGTTTTTAATAACTCCTTTCACAAGGGGATCATTTCCAGAAACATCTAAGGAAGGATATGTCACAAAGATCAGTTTTGAAACTGGACTACATTGGGCACCTATTGGTAGATCACTAAACATCCAAACCCGTACAGGATTTATAACACGACCTGAACGTATTTTGTATGCACAACTGCGTATTCGCCGGGAACCAAGTGCCTACTATGCTCGTACTCGATGGCAACCTTCCATTTCTTTCACTTGGCCTAATACAAATGAACTATGATTACTGCCCACATGCTTCTAGGAATCATATTTGAATTATGCAGCAAAACCTTAAGGCAACAGGCACAAAGCTAAGCCTAGCTCCTTTTCTCGGTAGGATGAGAAAAAATTGTACCTTCAGACACACACACTTACCATCGCTCTCCGCCCTGACTAGCAGGGACATGCCCTTCAGCCTCTCCACGTAGCAAGAGGACACATGCCCTGTGCCTCGATCATCCCACTGGCGGTCCTCATTTAGCGTGTAAACCTTCACCCTCCGCCGGGTGTCAGTCATCCTGCCGCCTGCACCACCACAGCCACCACTCTGGCTTACAATTGCTGGAGGAGCAGGAGGCTGGTGGGGGGCTAGGCCCCCCTCAAAGGAGGGGAGCGGGAAAGAAGGTAGCAGCCCCACACGGGCACGCCAAGCAAGCTCTTCTAACTCTTCTTCAGGGCTTCAACGGGATCCTCATTATCGAGGGTAACGGGAATGAGGGGCGCAGGGGAAGAGGGGGAACAAGAAAAGAGGTGAAGATGTGAAAGGAGAGCTGCTCCAGGCACAGTCAGGCGCTGCACAAAAGGCGAGAAAGCCTACGCAAGAGAGAGCCGCAGGGAGAAAAGAGGCTCTTTGCAGAGTGAAGGGCAGGCAGAAGAGACGGTGGAGAAGGGATCCTGGAGAAGAAGTGGATCCACGGGAGTGGAAGCGGCGGTGGACAGCAGATGGCACGGGCGGCAGCGGGCAGCCGGCCCACGGTGACAGGAGCAGGCGACCCTGGAGGCCGGGGCCCTGGCGAGGGATGCAAGCGGGAGGCTGACGAGGCCGCGGTGAAGCAGGCGAAGGGAGGCAGGCGGGAGAGGGGCCGCTCGCCCCGGCCTGGAGCTCAGCTCTATTGTGCAGCGGCTGCCCAGGCCCGAAGCCCCTCGCTCGCCGTCCGTCAGCGCGGGGCTTCGAGGAGCCGCCCTCCTTCCCGTCGGGGCTGGCCGGGGCCTGCGCGCACTGCCTGTCCCGGGGCACGATGAAGCGGGCGGCCGGGCTTAGCGCCCCGTCTCCCCCATGGGCTCCCGTCGCAGGC